>JAWPHD010013197.1:0-70180 GCA_037043455.1 Cyrtodaria siliqua
CATGCATAAATTTGATGAAAGCGCAAATGAAAGTTCGTGAACGATTCTGAATTTAAACTCGATGTTTCTAGTTATATACGAGTGCATGTGAGGGGTTTCATTAGATATGTAAATATGTAATAACTAACACAACTAAATGATATATAGGGTCCTATAAAAACCACAGCGTCCGAAGTTTAATAGTTTAATATTAAGTTTAATATTTACAATGAACCTGAATTTCAGTGCCAACATCGAAAAAAGAAAGGATTACAATAAAAAGTTCAGCAACGTTGCACGAGTTAAACCTAAAAATAAAAACGTCTTCGATGTACTAGTAAACTTCGAATTGTTACTCTGTTCAAGTGTCCAGAAAGGAAGGCACTAAGAGGCATTTGTTGATTTGCATATATTAGTTATATTACTAACATATCATCCTTCATTTTTTAATAGTTGTATCTTTAAATATTTACATTAATTTTTAATTACTACTTCATGTCTTCAACTTTCGTCGGTGTCTGCGTACAATATGACCTATGGATATGTCGACGAGCCGTAAAACACTAATTTAACCTTTTTTTTTAATTCTTGTGCATTGGCTGTCTGTCCTGAAACTATTTGTCATGGCACTATACCTCTAAAGCAATATAAAAAGATCGGACAGGGAAAGTAGCATTCAAGGAGGACAGTCAACCACAAAACACAGAAACAAACACGCAAAATGATATATAGGGTCCTATAGAAACCACAGCGTCCGAACGCAATGGCATCGTAGGTCCGCACTGTACTGCAAACAAGGACTAGAAACTACAATGAAAGAGACAAAAAACAACAGAAAGGGTGGTGAAGACAAGGTTACCGACTTGGAACGGTCAGTAGGCAATAAGGCCTACTGGTTAGCTTGAATAGATTTTATATGCGCACAATCCTCGCTATTATCCTGTCTTCAGCGCCCAAATAGACAAGACAGTGTAAACAAAACTACATCCCATCAAAAGGAATTCTCTAACAATAAAGTCCACATCCAGAGAAACTAACTAAAGATACACATACAAAATAATAAACATCTCAGGATGTATCCAGAATCGTACTGAACAACCATAGTAGTTGCAGCTAAAGAGAAAACCAATCTAGGGTACGACCAGAAAACCCGAGGGACGAAAGCTCATGCACCCACCTTCCTAAGTAATTTAAGGACTCTTATGCGACAAGGACTATCACAACCTGACTTCTATGGTGATGTGATTTATAAACTACGTAAGATTCTAGGTCATGATCACTTTCATTCTATCTTTGTTAAACTTGTTAAAAGGTTATCAAAATAGGTTATGACCCTATCATTTTGCAACGTATTGCATGCTTGGTGGTGGACCCTTTTACAGTGCGCCACTATGCTTTCCTCTTTAATTGTACGATGACCGGACAGGCTATGGATCCTGTGATGACGCCTACCTAAAGCCCATTGGAACGGTGGCGTTTGATGTTTGTCCATGATCTTTCTTGTCGTGGCCTTAATGGTTTATTCTCTTACTGCTCTGGCTTCTGCAAAGTCATTGAGTACCTTCATTGTGGCTTTCTAGGCTATTGTTTTTTTTGTATTATATTTACACGAGCATATTTGTGTTTTACTTATATTGCCTATTGATGCTGCCTTGTTGGTTAGAGATTAGATCATGGCGGGGATTTCTTTATTTACACTTTCCTGTTTTAATGGGATGACAGTAGGGTAAGTGTGAGGTTTGGTGCACCCTAGAACCGGTTTAAACCCCCAGTGGCCTACTTTGCCACTGACCGTTCCAAGGCGGTAGCCCTATTGTCAACCCTTTTTGTGTTTGTGATGTCGTTTGCATTTACTATCGAGAGACAACTTCAACAATGTCTCAATAAACTTCAGACCTGGTCTGATGATATTTTAAATTTTCTAAATCTAAAACTAATTGTATGCACTTTTGTCAACTTCGTAAACATCATGAAGACCCTCATCTAACACTGGATGGGTCACCAATACCAGTAGTGGATGAGATAAAATTCCTTGGTCTCATTTTCGACCGTAAATTAACGTTTATACCACACCTTACATATTAGAAGGCCAAATGCCTTAAAGCTCTTAACTTACTTAATAAATACTGATAAAGGTGATCCTTTTAGAGCAACCAACACAATTCAGAAAATAAAGCAGCAGACTCGGTTTTATTGAGTCTGTTCATGAGAAGTAATGAAAGAAGCAACACTTCTCACGCCCCCTAGCACCGGCTTAAGCGGTATTCTACTTTAAAGGCACCTATACTGGGCTCGTTGGTCCCAAAGGACCAGTAAAAAATAACACTAAAGTTGTTGCAAACACTAATTGGGGAGTAGATCGAAAAGTCCTCTTGCGACTTTACAGATCTGTTATCAGATCCAAGCTGGACTACGGCTCGATACTATATGGATCGACTCGCAAGTCTTACTTGCAGATGCTCGACCCTATACCTAATCAAGGACTCGCCTAAGGTGCCTTTCGTACATCACCAGCCGAAAGTCTATGGGGGCACTCCACAGTTTAATGTACATTTCTCAATCATCAAACCCATGACAAGCTCTTAGCCTGAATCCTTGAGCAAAAATAAATCACATCATCACTGTGTCATACATTTCTTAGAAGACAATAAAATTACCCATGTTTCCATACCAAATAAAAGTATCAAAAAGCATTTTCTGTACAACTTTAGTCCCATTTCTTTAAGATTACCCCACCCCTTAAAACATGCTAAAAATGCAATTTTAGCAATATTTCAAATGTCATTAAATAAAAATAATAAAAATTCCTACACATATCAGGGTCATGTCTGCACTCATAATGCTCTTGCATATCAGGAAATGCTAAATTTTACATACCTAGTCCGGCATTTTAAAAAGTTATTCCATGCTGATCTCCTCGTCAGTGAAAATCAGCCATTTTAACTTCTTTTAGGAAGTTTTTGATTGGTTCACATTTTTCTATTTATAGCCTCCAAAAAACCCAAAGAATGCATATTCCAATACACCAAAATAAACTTAGAAGTAATCAAAACTGAAAAAAACATCAAACATGTGCTTCATAATTATTATAAAGACCATCCATGGACCAAAAAGATGCTTAGTTGATTTCTTTCTGATTTACACCATGGACATTCATGCGAAACTGAGGAGTGCCCCCTTAAGGGAAAGTTGTCCGTTAAAAAAAATTGAAACGCCCCTTTTTCCATTTCGCGAATTTATTCCAGACGTCTTGACATACGTATTATTGCGATTGTCCAAAAATTGGCCTAACAGCACCTCTTTAAGATAACACTGAAATAGCCTTTTTAACAGCTTTTTTGCAAACTTTTTTCTTTCCGTCTGTTTTTTTCTATAGCATTAAAAAGGTCTGAAATTTGCAATCAAAAGTCATTTCCTCTCTAAAAAGTTGCCTCCTATAACCCGATTTATATAAAGCCGCTATCTTATGCGATTTTTTTTTTTTTTAACGCGACACGACATAATGACGTCATGTGACATGACGTCACCCCACATGCTATTCTATGTTTAACGTCATTTTACTATGACATCAAAATACCATAACAACCAGTACTTAAATGGGACATTACCATTAGCAAACTGTACATATATTGAAACAGTGTTATGGCAAACCCAAGAATTACACCAATGGTTAGTTTTTAAATGGCAAAAAGCCCACCTCAAACTTAGAAAATCCTACTAAAATTGCATATACCAACCGCAAGACACATGGGATCTTGAGATATCGCAAGTTAGATATCTCACGATAAGTTGCGATACATCTTGAGAAATTGTAAGATATATCTCTATGTATTTTGTGATATCAATGACTCAAGACACATTGAGATATCTCAAGATAATTATCTCAAAACAACTTAAGATATCTCAAGACAGTTATCTCAAGATAACTTGAGATATATTGAGATTAATTGAGATATCTCAATAAAAATATCTCGATATAAATTGAGATATCTAAAGTTAAAATGTGATATCTCAACATGGAGAATCTAAAGATAAATTAGACATATATCGAGATATCTCAAGATACGGTGCATCGCGGAGTATTACAATATACATATTTTACCGAGTTGTTCATAATCTGGGTTTCGTAGCAATGCGGGTTTGCCTTATCGACAAATTACATTCTAACCGAAGTAGTTCTCTTCGCAAACAAACTGAATGGTAACAAACTTTGAAAATATGTTGAAATACAGACAAAAAATCCTTCATTTGACTGTTTTAGCAAAAAAAGGTTTGACCCTTAAGGGGGCACTCCACAGTTTAATGTACATTTCTCAATCATCAAACCCATGACAAGCTCTTAGCCTGAATCCTTGAGCAAAAATAAATCACATCATCACTGTGTCATACATTTCTTAGAAGACAATAAAATTACCCATGTTTCCATACCAAATAAAAGTATCAAAAAGCATTTTCTGTACAACTTTAGTCCCATTTCTTTAAGATTACCCCACCCCTTAAAACATGCTAAAAATGCAATTTTAGCAATATTTCAAATGTCATTAAATAAAAAAAAAAAAATTCCTACACATATCAGGGTCATGTCTGCACTCATAATGCTCTTGCATATCAGGAAATGCTAAATTTTATATACCTAGTCCGGCATTTTAAAAAGTTATTCCATGCTGATCTCCTCGTCAGTGAAAATCAGCCATTTTAACTACTTTTAGGAAGTTTTTGATTGGTTCACATTTTTCTATTTATAGCCTCCAAAAAACCCAAAGAATGCATATTCCAATACACCAAAATAAACTTAGAAGTAATCAAAACTGAAAAAAACATCAAACATGTGCTTCATAATTATTATAAAGACCATCCATGGACCTAAAAGATGCTTGGTTGATTTCTTTCTGATTTACACCATGGACATTCATGCGAAACTGAGGAGTGCCCCCTATACGTTGAAGCCAATGAACCATCACTGTCTCATAGACGGGACAAATTAGTTCTTCAATACGCCATTAAATTAAAGTCTAACCCTTCAAACCCAACTTTCGATAATGTTTTTTATCCTAGTTGTGAACCTCTTTTTGATCGAAAACCTAAGGCCATTCGACCATTTGGTCTTCGTATTGAACCAAAATTAAGAGACACTGAAATCGACCTAAATTTGATTGCAAGTACAAAGTACCACAAATTCCACCGTGGACTTTGGAAACACCAACAATTATTTTTGATCTTTGTAATAATAACAAATCCAGCACAGACCCTACTGTCTTTCAAAGCAAATTTAATGAAATTAAATCGAAATACAGTAACTTTCAACATATCTACACAGATGGCTCTAAAGATGGAGATAAGGTAGCTGCAGCAGCTGTTGTTCACAAACACAGCATAAAGAGCCGCCTGTCTGAGAAGGCCTCTATCTTTTCAGCTGAACTTAAGGCAATTGAACTTGCCTTAAATTATATTCAGGAATCTGATGATGACCATTTTGTAATCTTTTCTGATTCCCTTTCATCTCTTCAAGCACTGGGTAATATGAAATATGATAACCCAGTTGTGCTTCAACTTTTAGAAAAGTACAATTCTCTTATAATTGATAATGTTATTATTTTCTGCTGGCTTCCAAGCCATGTAGGAATACGTGGTAATGATAGAGCTGATAGTGCTGCTAAGGCAGCTTTATATTTACATATATCTTATACCAAATTACCTTATACTGATTTTAAAAGTTGTATTAACACATATATTCGTAACACTTGGCAAGCCGCTTGGGATTTGTCAGTTAGCAATAAACTCCATCCAATTAAACCGTTACTCGGAGTATGGCGTTCTTCTAGTAGACCCATTCGTCGAGAGGAAGTTGTCCTAGCCCGGTGCAGGATAGGGCATACACGTTATACTCATTCATATTTATTACAAGGTGAGCAATTACCAGAATGTATACCCTGCTTTGCACCGTTAACGGTCAAACACATCTTATTGGAATGTGTAGACTTGGATCCTATGCGTCAAAGGTACTCAAATGTTAATACTATGAAAGAGTTATTTGATACTGTTGATTTTAGTCTTACATTTTGCGCACAATATGACCTATTTATGTGTCGACGTGCCGTAAAACACCATTCATTCATTCATTCTATATATTTACAAACAACATGGACTATTAGTGGTGAAAAAAACAACCATACTTTTCAAAATTGGTTGAGCAAAACAACGTTCACATGCAATAGTTGTTTTTGATTTTCAATGCAAAGTTCTGTTGCGCATCTATATTTTCAAGAATCAATAATTATAATCCAATTTTTTTTTTAATGTATTGGATAAATGTAAATTAAGACACTAAACGATTTTTTTTATAGCAAAATATAAAGACTAACTAAACGTTTTTTGAGATTTCTTAATTTTCTGCTATCCAAGCAAGGAACATAGGATTTACATATATGTGAAAAGCCCCACCGAAAAGCCTTTGGCTGTAAAATATTTATTTCTCAACTATTATCAACTATTTTTTGACCACTTATACTTTCTGTTTTAATGATATATATTTTATCTTATTATGTACAGATATATATGTATTTTGGGGTTTCTGGACCAAAACCAAATTACCCCAAATAATCTAAAATCACCACACAAAAATTTTCAGTTTACTGAAAATTAAGTCGATTTAACTGGTTATTTAGCATGTTACAGGCGCTAAATAACCCAAGATTTTAAGATTGAATTGTGAAAATGTTTTAAATTTGGATGTTTAAATTTTATTACAAAATAGAGGTTAAACATTAAAACTTAGGTTGAATACAAAGGTGGCGGATCATACTCAAACACACTACTAAAACAATAAATCACACACTTTTTAGACTTTTTTGTAAGGTTGCCATTGCTTCCTTTCTTCCCTGCTTTACTAGTTCCTTTCTTTGAACTTCACTTATTTCAGCCTTTTTTTTGTTTGGTGTCCTGTTTTAAACTATAATATTTATCCAACTCATCTAAAATCAACTTAAACTCTTGCTCAGATATTTGTGCATCACTCAACGCTTTTGATATTAACTGCTTTATACTATTTAACTTAGACTCTGCCAAAGTTTTTATTTCATGATGTTTTTGAGCTTTTGCATTAAGCTTTCGTCTGATAAAATTAATACAAACACCTGTAGCTCCACATACTATTGCTGCTATTTCTAAAGGTAACAAAACTGGAACAACAAATCTAATCCCAGCCATAATAACACCTGCAGATATTAAGGTAGTGTCAATTCCATCTGTAATATTAATACCACGTTTATATTTTTTATAAAGTGACTGACGTATATCTCTTTCTGTAATCAACTTTTTTTCAATTTCTGAAATCTTTTGTAATCTATAATGTTGTCCGTCTTCCACTGGCAACTCAGGATATATACTTGGTGCTGTTGGTTGCTTCATTTTTTTATTAATAAATAAACAATTAAATTAATTCAATTAATAATGATGCCACCGTATTTACAGCGGTAGCGTTGGCAATCTTGCATACAAAGTTAACAACAGAACCAGCACCAATTTCTAAAGGTTTATCAAAGTTATCATGATTGCGTGGGATGATGTGAAGCGTTATGCCATACTTTGGTTGTTCAACACCATTGACAGAAACTATTACAGATACGTCACCAACTAATCGTTCACATGCTAAACCTATTCCCATAATCCGTCCACGGCGTGTCATTACATGCCCCACATTTGATTCTGCTCCACCATTACCAAATGAGAGTATTCTGTTCGACACAAGTGGGCCCTTAGCCTCTGCAAATATTGTTATAATCCCATATTTAAGATTATCAACTCTATTTTTCAAATGAATAAACTGGTTAACAAAAGGCACAATTCGTCTATATAAATCTTGAACATTATTTATCAAAGCCTCTAAGTCTTCTGTTTTTTTAGGTCTTGTTGGTCCAAATATACTCATTGTTTTTTTTTATAAAAATATATTTTTTAAATAATTTCTAAAACACAACTCATAGGCAAACCGTGATTATTTATCTTGTTACCATACTCATCTCTGACTTCAATTTTCAATTCAGTAATTGCACCATTCATAAGACAGTGATATTCAGGATAAAAATGTCTATATACTATATCTCCAAACTGCTTATTTACTACAGACACAACACCTATAATAGTGCTTGGTGCACCATTGAAATAATTACTACTCGTATTAACTTGTTTCAGATGAACATATAGCTGTTTATAAGGAGCTAAATTAATGGGGTGAATTCCGGTCTGAATACCATTTTCTGTCCTCGAACCCCAGTATTTTTGAAAGACCGCTTGACATTCGTGTCTCTATTGACGTATTTAAAATGGCTGTAGCACTTTGTGCAAAAATGGTTAGGATAATATTTTCATTTAAATTGCTAAAATCTTCTACCAAGTCTTGAAAGTTATAGAGTCCACCTGGTAATCGATAAACTTTATCTGTTTTTTTTGTCTTTATGACTTCATAATTATTAATATTAAACCAGCCAATAGTGTATGTAAAACTTTTTAATCCAACGCGCTTAGTTCCATCTCTATTATCGATATACTGTTGTAAATTAATAGAGTTGTCTATGTTTGAAATTGTATGAAACATTTTTTTTAATATATATATATAAAAACACAAATAAAAATGATTTCTAAAGAATTCAAATATAACCCGGATGCTCACTATTCAAATACTTTTAGCAAAAAAAAGTGATAGATATAATAAATCAAAACATAGTCATTACATCAGACGGTAAAGGCTTTAAAGCATCATTCTCCAATGTCTTTGAAAAATACAAACTTTCATACGTCAAATCAGATGCTATAGTCCAACGCTGGGGAACAGATTGGATGTTATTTTGGCAGAATCAGTTGAATTTTGCTATTTGGTGTGCGACAACTGGATGTGGCATTGATTTTAACAGTCATCTAAAAGCTGATGCCCTAGTTGGTTCGTTATTTCGATTTCATGTCTATTACCAAGTCAGAAGAATATTATTTGAAATGAGTGTAGCAATGCCACAAGACTCAAATTGGAATGCGTTTAATAACACATATAACCGAAACGCATACGAGAGAATATGCAAGGAGTTTAACATTGACTTAAATTCAGACTGGAGACAGAAACAAAGCTATAATGATGGTCTAGGAACAATTTATAATTACTGGACAAATATTGGTTATCATCCTTTGATAAATACTGTATACGACAACAAAACGATGAGTTTTACAGTCTATGAGAGTGATAAAACATATCATATTGATTACATTGCACAAGGCTCTGAGGCTGACAACAGCTGGTCTACTATTATACTAGATTGTTCATCTGGATTTACAAGGGCAGGAGTAGAAAGAATCAATAACAGCATAAGAACATACTGCTGGGCAATTCTTGGTTCACAATCACAACCAAGAACAGATATACTTGGAACTGGAACAGCATTTGATGCACAGAAACAATTTTTAGCAAATGTAGAGGACGCAATAAATAGTTCCATTGACCTGCCCAGTCAAATTTCAAGATATGAAAACACTCTAAAATATGCAAGAAGTAAAGTAAATTTTGTCTATGGAAGTGGATTGTACATGTCTCCGAGTGATATGGAATTAAGAATCGGAACAATACAAGACTACAATACTGAAATTGTAATAGCAACCGATGCACAAGCATTAGGATTGAATAATGATGTAAATGTAAAACCAGTGCCACCAAAAATTATTCAACCTTTTCAAGGCACCACAACAAAGAAATTTTACCAGTACATTCTGACTTTGATAAATCAATACATAAAACTATGGAACATTACCCACCAGAAATGCAAAAAATAGCGATTGAACACGAAGATAACAAAACAACTATAATTGTTGGTACTATAGTAATAGGTCTTGCTGCATTACTTATCTACGAGATTTACCAAATCATTCTTTGGCTGTCACATACAACAACCCGGAAACAAACACAAGCAAAGCCCATAGATTGTTACCAAGCCAATTAATAACATTACCTGTTGCAGATAAAAGCCATGATACTATTGCACCAATAACTCCTGGAAGTGCTGCAGCAGCTTTACCAGCTAGGTTGGCAAGAAGTTTACCAAGATTAAATAGTTGTTTTTTTATCCAATCTTTTACACTTGATGGATCAGGCTTTGGAGTTGGTGCAGCACTTGATGTAGGAATAATGGCCTCAACTAATACCCCAATAATCATACCAAAGGCAGTCAAAATACTAACAATAGTAATACCTTGCTCTCTGAATAATGTTTTTATTCTCTCACCCAATGTTGTGTCTTTTTTTAACACCTTATTTATAGTTTCTTTTATCCTGTTTATTTGACTGCGTAATGCTTCTTTGTTTTCACTCGCCGCTTCAAAAAAAGTCGTGCACTTCTTTCATCTTCTAAGTTTTTTATTCTGTCACGTATGCGCTCTTGTTGAAACTCATCCTCCTGCCCGGGGGTGCTAACCGGTTCTAATTTTTGTTTTTCTTTTGTTATGTCTTTATCAAGCTCAGTAAGCTTTGAGAGATTATTAGTAAGTTCTCTACGAAAGCTTTGTAATCTTTTATCTAAACCTCGTATCTCTCGCAGTGTTAAATCTTCTGGTTGAACGGCAGTTTTAGGATGAGTTTCATCTATTATATTACTCAAATTACTCTCAATTATATTTACATCATCTGCTGTATTTTGTACATATTCAGTTGTTGAAAAAGTTTGCAATGGTATATTTTCTACAGCGATGGTATCTCTTATTTTTGTTAAGGTTGCAAATTCTGCCATACCCTGAGCCTTTCTTTCACGTGGGGCTAAATAGTCATATATTTTTAAATTATTTTTTATGAAGTCAATGCCATGTTTTCTAAGTAGAGTGTCCAGCGCATAAAACTTGATTGGTTCGTTTGGATTATTTCCCTTATAATAGGTAAGTGGAACATCATCCGTCCGAACTGCATATAACAATGTTCTACCGTTTTCGTCCTCAGCCACTCTAAAATCATTTTTATAATCAATTCCGCTAATTTCAGCATTAACTTCAGTAAAAAATTGATCTACTAACAACTTTTTTTGTGTTAGTTGTTCTTCTGTTTTATCTTCTCCTTGAAGCTGATCAATATTATTATTTTCATTTACAATTTGTCTCTGAAATTCTGAGTCAGGATGTGTATAATATAATTTATTCCAGGCAGCGTCTTCTTCACTTATATCTTCAACATCTGGATCGAACGTAGGATTTTCAAATCCTCCTTCACCCTACGTTTACACTATGTTCCAGGCGACCACGGCAGCCACGGCAGCCCAAAACGTAGTGCGCCGTGGGATTTTGGACAGTTTTTGTCTTGGTACTCAAGTTCTGTTAGGTATCATTACGTTTTCTTACGGTCTATTAAGGTATCCGTTACACACCGTGAGCTGAAACGAGCCGCCGAAGCCCCGGAGACCCGACGGTGCACTACGTTTAAGTCCACGGTATGTCACGGACGCTTGTACGTTTCCTCACGGCCTGCTACGTTCTGATGGGACCTCTCACGTTTTGTCGCTTAACAATCAAGGTTTGCCACGTCTGTCAAGTTCTATCAAGGCCCACTAAGGTTAGCCGTGACCTCCGGGTAAGGGGGTGGGGGGGCAAAAACAGCAACAAAATACTGCAACAGTCAGTGTATTCTGAACCTTCAATGAGAGAACATGAATGTGCATGACGAGGATGATTTCGTATTTGTATGTTTGCTGGGCGCATACATTCGGTCTTTGCGTAAGCAAGAATGCCGCCAGCAGCTGCAGAGGGAACTGGTCGGTGTAGATAGATGGCGCAGGAGGCGGGCAAGAAGACCAAGGTCAATGTGGGTGCGGTCATGGTTATCCGAAGAAAGACGACAGCAGTTCGGACACTACTCAACATTCATAACAAGAGAGCTACGAACCGAGGACGTAAATGCCTTTCAGAACTATCTGCGAATGCCACCAGAGCTCTTCGACGAGATTCTCGAAAAAATTACGCCAGCAATCGAGAAACAGGACACAAAGTTTCGCTCTGCTCTACCACCTGGACTTAAACTTTCTTTGACACTGCGACATTTGGCTACTGGGGACAACTACGCGTCACTCTCCTATGCATTCAGGTGCAGTAAGGCATCCATCTGCTATATGGTGCCAGAAGTTTGTAAGGCCATCGTTGACGCCTACAAGGATGAAGTGTTCACCGTATCTGTGACGCCTGATGAATGGAGAGTCATTGCTCAGGAGTTTGAAGAGAGGTGGAATGTTCCACATGCGATAGGAGCACTCGACGGAAAACATATAGCAATCAGCAAGCCACCCAACACAGGATCTTTGTACCACAACTACAAAGGCTTTTTCAGCGTCCCTCTCCTTGCCTTGGTGGATGCCCAGTATCGTTTCATATGGATTGAAGTTGGTGGGGTGGGGCACATGTCAGATGCGCAAATTTTTAACGACTCAGAGCTCTATGAACTTCTCGAAGAAGATCTTATAGGATTGCCACCACCTTGTCCTCTGCCTAATGATGACCAGAATCAGGACGTACCCTACTTTATCCTGGGAGATGATGCATTTGCATTAAGAAACTACTTAATGAAACCGTATTCAAGAAGAGCTATGTCGAAAGAAAGCCTTATCTTCAATTACCGCATATCCCGTGGACGAATTGTGGTTGAAAACGCTTTTGGGATCCTGGCTAATCGATTCAGGTGCTTCCTGGGAACTCTAGAACAGGGACCAGACACAGGTAAGTAAATGAGCCGCGACGTGAGAAAACCGGTCTTCGGGGTTTCCGACCAGGTCCGACAAAAACCGGGCTGTGCAGCTACAGAAGATGATTAGAGGCTTAAAATTTTGGAATTAGAAAGAAGAGGGAATGTACTATCCAAGTAGCGAAAACAAAGGCGCTGATCAGCTTCGCGGTTACCGCGAAGCTGATCTGCGTCTTTTGTTTTCGCATATGAAAAAATCCAGTTTTCTCACGTCAGGGCTCAAATTATTTTCTAACCATCCTCTATAAAATGATTGCCATTTATAAAGTCAACAAGTGCAATTGCGAAGTGCTAAAGAGTAAGGGTAAAGTTCACTGATGGTCGTTTGTAATGTGCTACAGATCTATATTTTCTTCATGTATGATAAATATATTGTTTCTACGATCAACATCCAGCGAAGACCTAGTTCAGTCTGTGCATGCCCATACAGTCTGACAGGGTCCAGCATCCAGCGTAGTTTTAGATCAGACTGTTTCCGATGAGCAGGCTGGTCATATTCATCGCTGATTACACATGTCTACTGTATGAGAGCTGTTTAACGGTCCATATTGTTTAACTTTATTGCAGCACGAGGCATCATTGAGGGTGCAGTCGTACTTCACAACCTGTTAAGGAAGCGGGTTCCAGTCATCCCGGTGAATGAGGTGGACCATGACGACGAGGATCACAATCTAGTCCCTGGCAACTGGAGAAATGATGTTCAGTGGCAGGACGTCGACAACCCACCCGACGCAAGGACGAGAGAAACTCGGAATGCTAAGGAACAACGGGAGTACCTTGAAATGTACTTCAATTCTGCAGCTGGTGCCGTAGAGTGGCAGGACAGGATGATCACTCCCCAGTGAAAGGCATTTTATAATGGAAGAGCCACGAAACTTCAGTGTTAAATTCATAGGTGGCCGGCACATAGAGGGGTTTAATGCAAAAATGGCCAAAACGTCAAGGTTGGTTGATGCACTCTGTTTAATTAAACAGTGTGTATCAAGCCTACCTCACGGATCTTGGCTTTTTGGTCATTTTTGCAGTATAACCCTCCCCGTGCCGGCCACCTATGATGAAACTTGGCAATTGTTGTGTTTAATGGTAAATAATAATACTTAATCCATCATATGGCGATATTGCACTATGCAACAGGGATTTAGAGATTATCGCATTGGTGATTTTGGTTATCGCCCGGAGTATCAACCTGAGACCCCATTATCAAGTCCGAGAGCTTAAGCTCGAGGGTTGATAATGGTCGAGGGTTGATACCGCGGGCAATAACCAAAATCCCATGTAATAATCTGTTTATCACATGTTAAAAACACTTTCGAAGAAATTGATTAAAATCGAAAACTAATATCAATTTCTTTTCCGAAATAGAAAAAATCAACCTTAACATTCACGTAAAGTCATTCCAAATACGTCAAACTTTCGTCGCTTATGGGCATGATACCTATCCCGTTCAAAATAAATGATTTACGGTTATCTAGTATCACATATTCAAAATTTGGTTATCGTGCAAATATAGCCCCAAATATGTGATAAACGCAAACCTTTCACTCACAATTTTTTGTATTTTGTGAAAATTGTATTCATATGATTCATCACATAAAACATTCAATAGTATAAAAATCTTTATTATTTTCATTATCATAACTCTTTTTACCACATGTAATATGTTGATTGAATTTGGTATGCATACAAATATTGACAAGATGCTACAGCGAATGGACAAAAACTTTTGCCTGTGAGAGAGCTACTTGTAGGCATGCGTACTTGAACACACACATAACGGACGTTCGAAATGACGCTTTCCTGCGTTGATTTTTCACAGAAAATGTCAATTTGAGGCATACATCTGTTCTTCATTTTTCAAAACTTATATACCACAGCCTTTGATATTTATGTTGTTAAATCATCAAGTATGCTTTCACTCATTACCTATGAGATGACAAAAATAAACCTTTAACAACAAAGCACATTCACATTGTTTGCACTCATTGTCTATGAGATGGAGAATTGTAATGCGCACTGAAACTTAAAAAGATTAAGAAAATGTCAATTTGAGGCATACATGTACATCTGTTCTTCAGTTTTAAAACTTATATTTACCACAGTCTTTGATATTCAGTCGTTTAAACGAGGTTAACTCATCAAGTATGCTTTCACTCATTGCCTTGAAACGAAAAAGCAAACAGATTGTTTGCACTCATTGTCTATGAGATGGAGAAAGAAAAACTTTACACACAAAAAAAAACAACTTATCTGTATGTGCATTGTCTTAGAGATGACAAAAATGAGTACGCCATTGGGTTCTCTGAAGGTGAAATAATAGTGCTGCTGGTCCTTCTCTCTTGAGCTTGTAGGTTTGGGCTTCTCAGATTGGCGGAGACCTGACCAGACAAGGAGGGAGAGTCTGAGGTAAGCAACTGGCAGTATGAGAAGTCTTGTTCATCGGCAGTAGATGACGACTGTGCCTGAGCTGACGCATACAACACTGGCTGTGGCTGGTTTCGTGTGATGGACGGGGAACAAGTTATGTTCATCTCGGGAAACTGCTCCTGTACCCAAGGGTGATCCATAGAGTGCCAGAGACTGGTTGGATTTGTCACATTAGCAGGCCACTGGGAAGGCGGCGGTTGCCATTGTTGTACCGGAGGACGGGCTGGACGCTGGGCAAAAGGCTGTCCGTAACCTCGGGGTCGATTTCGGTCAGCTTGGGCTGACTGCTGTAGTTCTATCTGTCGGAACTGCTGTCGCTCGGCGGCATCGTTCTGGCATTCGTGCAACACCTCCATTATCCTAGATTCTGCTCTACGTCGGATGGCTGGTGGAAGGCTTCGAATACTTCCGTCAACAAAAGAACCGAAGGCAGTGGCTGGGTTCCCCTGACTTTGTCGTTCGGCCAGAAAGGTCTCCAAAAGGCCCAAAAGGGTATCAGGATTGGCTCCAGTACGAGATGACGTGTCTGTGGAAGTTTGAGTGCCGGCAGGTGAAGAATCGCCTGGTGCTCCGAGAGCAGGTGATACCGTTAGAGCGTCTACTGGAGTCTCACGAGTAGTTTCAGCTGGTAGATTATCATTATTAGGAGGTCGAAGTCGAGCAGCGAAGCTCGCGACGGTCCTTCTTGGCAACTGTGTGATGTGCTCCAACAGGAACTGGAAGCCCTGCCAAATCCACCTGATGAAGACGAAAACCTTTTAAGTAATGAAACATACACACACACACGCATGCATGCACACACGAACGCACATTTCTCTATATATATCAGGTAATATATTAAATACGATTTCAAGCACTACTTGCTGAAATATACAGGAGAGACGCCTCTCAAACAGTGAAAATACGAGTTTTGATCCTCAATATTGTCGTAAATTCGTTTTGTTACTGATAAATTTTATTTGATGTCGATTAGCATAAAGTAATTGCTGCATGTCAGAAATTACGTCACGCACATACATGTAAAAGCTTAATGATGTCAATTATTGGCCAACGTAACGTAATTAATGCACGCGACGCCAGGCGGACTAGAGTGGGAATTCTTTCATTGAAAATTTAAAGAAAACCATTTATCAAATTGACATTTCAAGCTAGTTTACAGATGCAAATTTTTAATTTACAACCAATATCATGCCCAGAAAATGCATGAAAGAAACAGAAAATGTGATTTTTTCGGTGTTAGGTACATTTTTATTTCACTCATGAACATCAAAAGCGGTATTTTCACTCATTGCTTCGCCACTCGTGAAAATACAGCTTTTGGTGTTCGTTCGGTGATATAAAAATCGATCTATTCACCGAAAAAAACATCGAATATACTTTATGTTATACTTTTGATAGAGATACTTACTGTTCGGTTGCGGTGAATCTGTCTGCAGCTTGACCAGACTTTGTAACAGCTGTCTTCAGTTTGCCAAGCTTGGTGCGCATGCTTTCGTACCAGGTCTTGAGCTCTTTGGGTGTACGGTTCATTTGCCTGGCCTGCTCTGCCCACAGTCGGTCTTTTGCTGCTGTGTCCTTGTATCCAGCAAGTCTCTTTGAGTAGAGCGTGGGGTTCTGCTGGAGGAAGTCAATGACGAGCTCCTTCTCTTCCTCTGAAAGGTTGGTGACAACCCTTGATGCAACCCTCTTCCTAGTAGGTGCATCTTCCTCAGCTTCCTCGACTTCCCGTGCAGGTTCAGACTGTGTTATTGGGCCAGGAGCAGGACCATGTTCTTCTTCTTCAGGCGGTGGTGATCGGCGAGGATCTTCAGGCTGAGGCTGTTCTTGAGGCTGTTCTTGCTCCTCTACTCGTTGGGCCTGCGCAGGACGGGATCCTCTTCGTCCACGCCTTGCCTTCTTTGTTGGCATTATTTATACTATGAAAAAGATAATATATCTGCACTCGTCGGTGTTTGTCACTCGAATGAAACGTCCCTGTCGGCTTGAACAGTTTTATACTACTTGTGCGCCTGCGCGCACCTTGTCAGAACGTAGCAGAACTTCAGGTAAACCGTAATACGCCGAGACATATCGTGATTGAACGTGACGAAACGGCTAACGTTCCCCGTAGCTCGCCGTGAGGTCCGTGAGAAATCGTGGCAAGCCTGGATAAAACGTGCAGCCACCCTAAAACAACCGCAGCTAAACGGGAACTAAACGTGGCAGACCGTAACACAACTTCACAGGACCGTAAGTTGCCGGGTCATACTCTTGCTTCACGTCTTGCTACGGACACTGTCCAAGTTTTGTTAAGGTCTGTAACGTACTTTCACGTTTCGTTGCGTTCACCCCGTTTTACTGCGTTCTATAAAGTAGGTCATCTTCGCCGGGACGACCGTGGCAAATTTTAAGTCTGACTTAAAATTTGTCCCGGCGTCCACGGCAGTCACGGCGAGATACGTTAGTCGATACCGTTCCCCTACGTTGTCTCACGGTCACCCCGTTTCGTCCACGGTTGTCTGAAACGTGGCTGCCGTGGCCGCCGGGAACATAGTGTAAACGGGGGGTTAGCCATTGTTTATTTTATTTAATTTTAAAAAATATATTTAAAAAATAAAAACAATGTCAGCTTACGGAAACAAACTCAACCCTCATAGAAAACTAAGAGAGCCTCATGGTGCCAAGGGCATCCGCACAAGTGTAGTAATAACTAATAATCCATCAACAATAGACCAAACCCAGCAACTGCTTGCAAGATTTCCCAATCTAAGTACTAATGATGTAATAGTTCCACGTACTGTTCGTCTTGCCTTTGAAATAGAACTTAAAAGCAGAACAGACGTCAACGCTACTCTATTCCAAAATCTGGGTAGAACAATTGTAAAAAAAATGACAATAAGAATAAGTGGCAATGAAGTCATGTCAATGGATGACAGTGATATATATAATATATAGATTTATGGAAAAGCCCTACCGAACGAATAAACACAGCTTACCAAGGTATTGGTAAAGCAAACATGCTAAAACATAGAGTTGATGCGGGAGATAAATCCTCAGACACCGAAGATGAAGCTATAGCAGAAGCTTATGGAAATTGATTTTGTATTCCACTGGACTTTGAAATGTTAGAAAGTCAT
Source organism: Cyrtodaria siliqua (assembly GCA_037043455.1). Classification (NCBI taxonomy): domain Eukaryota; kingdom Metazoa; phylum Mollusca; class Bivalvia; order Adapedonta; family Hiatellidae; genus Cyrtodaria; species Cyrtodaria siliqua. Next base: position 18,271 of record JAWPHD010013197.1, read on the forward strand.
ATGCCATTTTATCAAGCGGGACTTGGTGATAGGTTAGAATATGAATTAACGTTTAACGATTATAACAAAGTTATCAAAAGCAGTGATGCTGATGCATCTTATGTAATAAAAAATATCTGCTTGGAGTTTGAGTTATCAAGGTTAGTGATGTTGAATTAGCCAGACAAATAAGACAGCAAACCAATGGTAAGATGTCATTTATGTATGATCGTATCTTGCGACATAGAAAAATAATAGCAAACAAATCTGAAACCCTTTGGAACATCAACATGAATGTACCAGCACGGAGCATGAAAGGTATTCTAATGCTGTTTGAAGACCCAGAAAGAACAGACACGGAAACCTATTACAACCCAATGATTGAAAAAGTTGAAATGACAATAGAGGGAGTACCAAATCAGTTGTATAGACAGGGCATATCAACATTGGTATGAAATCAACAAATATTTTGCTTTGACATCAAAAAGAAACAAAGAGACAGAAATAGTAGCGAGGGACTTATACTTTACCAATGTTTCTCTTGAGACTTATCTGACAAAATCATATGCTTTGTGGCTTGACCTTAGAACATGTGATGACAATTTATTACACGGCAGTGGAAGAAGAATAGAAAACGGCAGTGAAGGCATAACGATATTAATAAATAAAAAAGCAGATGCAGATCAACCTTTACATATTTATATATATATAATACAAGATGCGCAAATCAATTTCGAAGATGGAATATTCAAAGAATCACTATACTAAATATCCTAAATATTCACACAGTGCCATTATCTGTGGTCAGACAGGCTGTGGTAAAACATAGTTTGTTCTTGACATACTTGAACAAGAGTATGTTGGAGTTTTTGAACATATAAGTATATTGTGTCCAACCATAGAGTGGAACGAGGCTTATAAAAATAGATCCTGGATAGGAGATGTAAAAAACCCGAGAGATAAAAAAATAATAATTGTCAATCCCGTTAGCAAAGGCAAAGAAATGCTGCAAGAACTGTTGCGTTTATTTTTCAATAAATATGCTGGCAAGCCCACATTATACATCATTGATGATTGCTCCGCCACAAAAGAATTAACAAAGAAAAAAGATATGTTATCAGAATTGGCATTCTCTGGTCGCCACGCTAAACAATCAGTGTGGGTCATTTCACAGAGATATAATTCTGTATTGAAAGATTTAAGGGAGCAAGCAAAATGGTTGTGTATGTTTTACACCAAGGACAGAGATAGTTATGAAAATTGTTTGAGAGAGAATGATGTTATTTTAACGCTGGAGGAGAGAACCAGAATAAGAAAAGCTTTAGCAAAGACTAAATATTCCAAGTTAAGTTTAAGGACTGATCAACCAACTGGTTATTTGTAACTGTTGCTAATAGTAATACTAACATCAAAGTAGCAATGTTAATAGCAATACTGACATGAAAATATAATGAAAATATCAGAAAATATAGTAATGCTTATAGCATTGCTCATCGCAAAGTAGCAATGTTAATAGCAATGCTTGCAGCAAATTAACAATGCTAATAAAAAAAATAGCAATATTAATAACATTGCTATTAACACTACTAACAATAACTAGTTGCATGAATATCGCGGCTGGTTGTTTTATGTTTTATGTTTATTTCAAGATAAAAAATAAAATTATTAATATAAAAATGAATGCGGAAGAACTATTACAAGATATGTCGGAAGGTTTTACGGAACGTGATGAATCAAAGCAACAAGAAACAAAAAAAAAGAAAGATTATCAGCCATATCGGCTGGCGGTGGTAGTCGTCAATATTTGGGTAAAGACATACAACTCACGAATATAGATGGCATGCCACTAGATGAAATTAACAAACTTTACTGCAGATATGAAGCACGGCTTGGAGCAAGCATGACCAAGACTTTAGGCAATTCTTTTATTAACTTGTATGTGATGGGAGTATCAACATATGTTAATGTAACCAATCCACCAAAACTGATAGAAGATTTGGAGGAAGACCCATTTATTTATTAATCATGCTTTGACAAGTGCTTGTTGTGAGTTGTATTACAGGTATGGAATGTGTTTAGCACCATTAACAGCAATACTGACAACTGTTAGACATATTGATTTTAATAAAAATAAAAATATAGATAATATAAATGGAGAACCAAAGAGTGAAGTTATACCTGTTGAGGTTAAACAACAAAAAGTAAAAAATCCACAAGAATAGAAGCTGGGAAAAAAGGAGCAGCGGCAAGAAAGGCAAAGCGTTTGCTTCAGGCTGCAAAGCAAGATGCTGCAAATCAAATAACAAAAACACTAAGTCATATGCATGATACCTATTTTTTTGTTGTTTTTACATGGTTTCAATCCAAGCGGTCGCATATAATATGGTGGTTTAGCACTCTTCTCTAATTTATTTTTGAGATGATCAGGCGCCTATACCTTACCGTTGTCTAATAATGTCGTCAATACCATGGATGGACCATATTCGGTATCTACTATTTTCGTATCTGTAATAGTGTATATTTTATTTAGTTCCAAGTCTGTCCATTTCTTTGTGCTATTTTGATATTGCTCTTCAAGCAGTTGTGATATCCATTTTTTCTTTATAGTTATATAAAGTTTAATCTTAAGTAGAAAAAATGGAAAAGATTTATAACAGCCCGAAAGGATTTTGGAAAGGTTACTCAGCAGTTAAAAAATTGGCAAAAGAGGCTGGTGTCAGTGAAAAAAAGGCATTAGAATTTTTAAAGAAACAAGCTGTGTGGCAGATTTATTTACCCGCGCCAAAGAAAATAGTTAGACCCAGATTTGATGTTTCTACTAAGAATGGAGTGCATCAAGCTGATTTGTTATTTTTACCGCATGATACTTTTGTCTTTGGTCGTGGACGCAAGACATATAAATATGCGTTGACTATTGTTGATATTGCAGGTAGATATAAAGAAGCAGAGCCACTGACTTCCAAGGATAGTAAAGAAGTTGCTAAAGCATTTGAGAAAATATACAGTCGGCATTTGAAATATCCAAAATTATTACAAGTGGATCCAGGCAGAGAATTTATGGGTGCAGTATCGCAGTTGATGGCAAAACACAAAGTAAATATCAGACGGGGCAGAACAGAAATACACAGAGACCAAGCTTTAGTGGAAAGATTTAACAGAACATTAGCTGAAAGATTGTTTGGCTATCAGGATGCTAAGGAAATAGATTCCCAAAAACGCAATAGGGAGTGGGTAAAGAGATTACCAGAAGTTGTTAAAGCAATAAATGTGGAGACAAAAAAGCCCCCTCCTGTTGAAACAAAAATATTAAAAGGTGATCCTATCTGTATGAATGCAAGTGTAAGATATTTATATCAACCCGGGGAACAAGAAGGTGGAAGACGCAGAGCAACTGATCCAATGTGGAGTGTAGTTATTCACAAGATTAAAAGTTATATGGTGACGCAAGGTATAAGAGTTTATTATTTGAAAGCACCAGCGCCTCAAAGAGGATTTGTCAAAGAAGAATTACTTATTGTTCCTGCTGATACCCAAATTCATAAGTTTTTATAGAAACCATGTGTGCTTAGCTGTTACTGGTATTGTTGCTTATAGATTTTTTGTAAGTTGGGTTATAGCCGTATGCATCCGTAGCAATCCCACAATCTCTAACACGTCTTTTACCATAAAACGGACTCAATGAAACTATGTTAACTGTTTCCCCATAAATCTGATGTTTTACACTTCTTAAAAGATTCATATCATTGGTGTAAATTGTCTTGTTAAATAAACAGTCTTCATAATGTTTAAAGTTTATATTTTTATCACGCACATATTTTTTTACTCCTTTTACTTTTTTTATCAACTTTTCATCAGCTCTTAAAACTGTATATAATTTAGGTCTTAAACCTATATATTTTTCAATAGCAAAACATTCACATTCATCTTTCATTTTTCCAAGTCCTTTTTCATTGTGCTTACTAAAGTATTGAGTTTGAGTCTTTTTGTAATTGCAAAAGTCAAATTCTTTCTTATTATCCCACATATCTTTGTAAACATCTTCAGTTTCGATTAAAGCTAAAATTGAATCTGTATCTGTATAAAGTAACTTACATTTGTCTTTGTACTTTGCCTTTAAAAAGTTATAATACCAGTCATACATCATATACTTAGATAAATCCAAAACAGACATACCAACATATATTGGTTTGTTTAAAGTCAAAACACTTCGATTAACATGTAAAGCTGATAATTCATCTGAAAACTTTACACGTCTGTTATAGTTGGGTTTGTTTACAATTTTTCTATTTTTTTCATTCTCCGACCCATCAGTTTTGACTAATTTGATATCTGTCCTGTTTCTTAGATTTTCCATTGTTTTCCCAAATACTGAGTTGTTCATTAATTTATAAAAGTCTTGATCAAATTTTATATCAGTTTTTGCTCTTAAACCTGTGTTTAAATTTATATAAGGTTCCATCCAAGGTTTTTCATCAAACTCAAGAACTCTGTGAATTTTAGTAACTTCCATACCCAAAGCGAAGAATAAGTCTAACATTTTATGATGTAAAACATACTTTTTTTTGTCCATCAAATTTGGAACTAATTGTGCATTGGAAATCATACTATTTGATTGTAATAAATTAAGTTGATAATCAGAAAGCCATTCTTTTTGAATTGCCATTTTTTCAGGTGCTAAAGGATAATCATTGTGATCTATATGTAATTTTTGAGGATATTTTAAGTCACATTCTATAAATTGACCTTTGCCTTCTTTTTGGATTTTTTTCAAGTCTTCAATGTTAAAGTTTTCATGAACATCAACCCATTTAAACCCTTTGTAAGGTAAAGGTTGAGCCATTGCCCATCCATACAAGTTGTTAGCATCATAGTACATTAAATAGCTTGTTTTTTGAGTTTTGTCATAGTCTTTAACAAGAGGATTGTTTGCTTTAGCATAACGATGAGAAACCATACTTATTCCACCTCTCATTCCTTTTTCTATTAATAAATGCATATCTGGATCTGTTAATAACTCAAGTTCAATTTTTGAAAATTTTAAAAGGGCATCCCAACTCAAACCAGGTGTTGTGTAGTAGTGTGCTGTGTCTAGTTGATGAGTATCAAAACATTTCTTTCTAAACCATTCAAATACGTCTGCAAGCAGAGCAACATCAGATTTTATGTAAATGTCATGATAATCTCCTAAGTTTTTGCAATTTGTGGCTTTCCAAACAGTTTGAGCATGATTGTAATCTTCTTCAGATATTTCAGATTCTGATAATTTGTTGTAAAATTTTTCTATGGGTGGTAATTCTGATTCTTCAAATTTATCAAAAGAATCCATGTATTCGTAAGGGTAAACACCTTTTTGAGTCATTATATCAAAATTGTCATTAAATTCTTCTTTGGTTATTATTAAGTCTTTTTTGTCCATATTTTTAGCTAAGTCTGCAATTGGAATGAATCTATAAACATTAATTGACCTACACCAAAGGATATGTATTTTTCAGAGTTGTTTGGTATTACAGTTATTTCTCCCGATAGTTTGTGTATTTGCTGCATTATTAAATGAGAATTAAGCCATGAAACACAACTGGGATTATAGTTCTTAGTCGATCAAATCTTACTTTTTTGTAACAGTTTAAATATATTGCACCTCTGTATTTTCCTGTAAAATGGTTGTGGTCTTTAACTTTTAGGTTTTTAGTTGTGAAGTTGTTTTCACATAGCCAACATTCTGTAGCTTCTTCAAAGTCTTTTTTATTTTGATCAGTTAGGATTCTAAAGTGTGGGTGTTTGAATATTTCTTGTATTTTACGTTTTTCTTCTTGTATTTTTTGTAAAAATATTTTAACTGCATTTTCACCTCTGTATATTTCTATTTTTGATTCTGATTTGTCAGATCTTACAACTTTGTAACCAAATCCACAAGCTTTTTGCACACTTGTAATTTTTGTTTTATTTTCTTGCCTTTCTTTTAATTCTTCAGGATCTGTAATTTTGTTACCTTTTGAGTCTGTATTAATTTGCAAATGTTTTGATTCTTTTAGTTTAGATTTTTTAGAGGGTTTAGATTCAAGTGGGGCAACTATACTTTCAAAATCAGCATAAATTACATATGGAACTGGAATTTTATTTTGATGAATTTTAAACTGTACTGTTTTACCTTTTTTAGGCATTTCAATCCTACATACTTTTTTGTTAATTCCTTCACAATCTTCTAAGTGTTTTTCCAAAAAAAAAAAAATTGAGAATCCCCAACAACATCTGTCACAATATTCAGTTGTTGCTTTGTGTTTGTTGATATCACTTAAAAGTCTATTTAAATTTTTAATCCAAGCATAGTGATAATTTACTTTTTTGCCATCTACATCTTCGTCAAATAAAATAAGGTTGATTCTTTTAAGTTCTTTTGGTTGTTCAGAAAGATAATAAGGAAATACTTTTAAAACTCTTCTTCTTTTTGATGGCACGTAACCATAGACATTAATTGAAAGATTATTTTGTTTTTCAAACTTAAGTATTTGATTTAAAGGAACTGGAAAATCTATACCTTCTGTTTAAAATCTAAACGTGGATATTGAGAAAGTCTGTCAGAGTGATTTTCAGCAGGATGTAGTGATGCATTGATAGCATGCAAGAAACACATATTATCAAAGTTTTTTACGTTTATAATTGCTTTTTTATCAGCCTTTAAGTGTTTTGAATTTTGTAATGTTTAAGTATATTTTAAGACAATAATCTATTTCCAGTCCAGATGCTTTCTTTGTAAATGTTTCTATTCCTTCTAATAAGTTTGCAGTTGCTTGGTCATAAAAGTCTGAAAATTTGTTTTCAGATGCTGGTTATAAAGCATATTGATCGCTATGTAAAACAGCTGTAATATAATTCTTTTTCGATCCATCATCCTTAAACATACTTATTGTTAAACCTATTGAAAATCTTAATCCTTTGTAAGTTTTTAAGTCTTTAGATATCTTTTTTCGTATTTGAGATTTCTTTGCAATTAGAAGTTTGTACGGATCCTTATATTTTGTGGCATCAGCTTCGTACGATTTGAAGTAGCCACACATAGGATTGTCAACTAGTTTTAATTAACTTCATCTTTTTGATTTTCTTGCAGCTCTTGGATTACTTTAGCCTTTTGTTTTTTGTATTTATCATCTTGACTTAATTCTTTTTTAGCCTGCCTTTTCTTAAGTTTCTTAAGTTTTCTTCTTTTCTTAAAACTTTCAAAAGATTTACTAGTTGGTTGTAGTTCCTTTTTATCTTCAAAAGGTTGGCTGGTAGTTGCCCTTAATGTTAAGGCTTTAATTTCTTCCTTAATTAATGCATTTTCTTTTTTGATTAATGCATTTTCTTCCAATTTCTTTCTCAATTTTGTTTGGTTGACCTCCTAATGATTTTAGTGCCATATTTAGTGATTCCTTATCTATTATACCTGTATTATACAGGGATAATAAATTATTTATAGTATCTTTCATGTCAGACATTTTTTATTTCTTTTCTTTATACCAAAAAATATTTTTATTTAATATAAATAATTATTACTATAAATATAAAGCAATGATTCCGTGTCAGTTCCTAAAGATCAGTTCCAACGGTATTTGTACCAAAAAACCTGTTAAAAATTCAAAATATTGTAAAGTTCATAAAAATAGAATGAAAACTTGAAAAATTCTACCTTGTTTGAATTGTGGATTGGGTACTACTGCCCAATTTCAAATTTGTTGTAAATGTGGTGCTTCAACACTTACTGTGCATTTCAGGGTGCCTGTGCGTCAAATATGAATCGATATTTTTTTTTATTACAGACTATTTGTATTCATACCTGATATAGTTAGATATAATGAAAATAGACGCTCCTGGATCTGTTTACAATCTTGCCATAGCCATCCGGTATGCTTCACAAAGCCTAAAATTCATTTTGACCCCATTGTTTATATTGTAAAAATTAAACAACATGGCGGCCTTATTTTTAGAAATTGTCGTCTGCGCATGTCTGTTTCTAGGGTTCGGATGTACCATGTAAAACGCAGGGTGAAGTTGTTGTTCAATGTTCAGCACCTCCGGCAATCGATCATACTTATCCTTTATTTTGGAATGAAAACCATTATATCTAGCAAATATAGGCTAGGTAAATAGTATACTGAGTTTATATTTTGTTATTTACACACTGCTGGTCAACAGATTTTTTAAGTCACCCTATCCTAAAAAATGGAATGTTCCGCTGTCGCCATTTTGGTTTTCGGCTGTCAATAAAATTACATGTAAATATGGGTGTTCAAAATGATTTTTTGGCTTTGCGAAGCTTACAGGATGGCTACTCGAAGATTGAAAACAGATTCAGGAGCGTCCGTCTTCATTCTATTCAATCATATCAGGTATGAAAACATAGAGAAAGGAATAAAAAAAAATCTCGATTCATATTCGACGCATAGGTACCAAGAAATGCACAGTAGAAAATATATCGAATATTGGTATTATAAGGATTATAATAAAGAATGTTTAAATTTTAGACGTATTGAGTATTTATAGTTTAGTTATTCAAAAGTAATTTTATTTTCAGGGTACCTTCACCAAACTTATAAAATTATAAGTTGGGTGAAGGTACATACTTGTACAGATTTTTTTTTATCATTTTGAAAGTTGTTCGGTAGGGTGGTTTTTAAGGTAGTAAATTAAGAAATAAAATGACAATATCTACGTGGTCCAGAACCCCCATAATACATATATATTACAGATACCAATAGATTTTGAGCAAATTTAAAATTGAAACATTAAAATTTGCAATGAAGTGCTACAAATGGTTGACCGTTAGGCGAAAGGAAATTTAAAATTTCAAGCTTATTATGAAGAATGTTTAATCCTTTATAGAAAACATATTACATGTCGGATGTTTAATCATTGACAAAAATTATTCAACTTACATGTTCATGTACATTTCATTGATATTGTTTGAGAACATTGGAACAGGGTTAACAGTGTTCAATTTGGTCTATGCCAGGAGTGGGATAATTTGTTATTTTTACGGTCGCCATTGTTGTTTGATGACGTCTCCTACAGTGCGCCAGATAAGCTTTCTTGTAATAGGGTAAGTCACTCAATAAATAAATCTGCAGTGCTCATTTTTAAAGTTTGAAGAGTACTTATAATGGTTTTGCTGCATTTATTTTTTCCATGATGTTTTCCAAAATTTTAATACGGAAATACATATAAAATTGATCATCTGTAACAATGCTCCAGACTCGACTCATTATTAAGAATTATCCTATCGCTAAAATCACAATGTACTCCAGCAAATGGATAATTCTCAATCCTGTGCAAGGGACATTAGTATTTCACAAACTTAATTATTATTGTTTTAAGTTGTTATTTTATACTTTGTTCTAGGTTCAAGACTTTTATAAAGTGTTGGTCACAGAGACAGTAGACGAATTTCGTAATTTCTTGTACCGCACAGAACACCCCCAAAGCATATGTGAAGTTCTTGATGATGGAACTGACTGTCCAGCTTGTTTTATGGTAATATATCGCTCTTGAAATGCTTTCTATTTTTAGTTCTTGTTGTTAAAAGTCATACAAGCTTAAATGCAATGATGCTTCCATCCATCCATCTGTGGAGTGGCCTGTGTGGGATCTTTGAATTCGGCCACCATGTCTAAAAACATGTCTAATTAACAAGAAATTTCCAACATCTTCAAAATCACTGACTCTATTCAAGTGAAATATCCTGTTCATGTTCCTTGAGCTGGCCTCAACAAGTTGTTTTTTTCAGTTGTAATGGTAATATGGATGTGACCATGATTCAGTTTTACAGAGTTATATAACAGGGAAAGGTTACAAATGGCATCTCCTCAACCTAAACTTGGAAATGAGTTTATAATCTTTACGAAAAATATTCATGGAGCTAACAATAATCGATGATTAGATTTTTAAAATATGTTAAGCAAGTATGTATCCTACACACAATATTTATTTTCTAAGAAATATAAAAAGATCGGACAGGGAAAGTAGCATTCAAGGAGGACAGTAAACCACAAAACACAGAAACAAACACGCAAACAGACAAACAAGAAGGTAAATGCAATAATAAATGCAAACGACATCACAAACACAAAAAGTGTTGACAATAGGGCTACCGCCTTGGAACGGTCAGTGGCAAAGTAGGCCACTGGGGGTTTAAACCGGTTCTAGGATGCACCAAACCTCACACTTACCCTACTGTCATCCCATTAAAACAGGACAGTGTAAATAAAGAAATCCCCGCCATGGTCTAATCTCTAACCAACAAGGCAGCATCAATAGGCAATATAAGTAAAACACAAATATACTTGTTCTTTGTTGAAAATTCATATATATTAACTTTGTTTAGCCATTTTCAATGAAACAGTTGCGAGTTTGGGGATAATAGTGTGTATCAGGCAGTTTCTTTTGGCATTTCTTTTGATCAATAGAAAACTGTTGAATGAGTTCCGTTTCACATTAACTGCATGTAGATTGTAATTTTCAGGCTCCTTCAAAGATATATAGTCTTGATGCAGATTTCCAACTGGTGCGAAAGGTGTCCTCTGGAAAATGCCGGAGAGAGCCGAAACATGCTAATCAATTTTTCCTGTCCCAAGATGATGTTGATATGTTCATGGATGATTGCAATGCTGATAAGAAGAAACCAGATGTGGTAAGGGCTATTCTAGCAAAACATACCTATGTGGTTTGGAAGCAGGTAATATTTTTTCTGTGGGGACGGGTTGAAGACTTTTTTTGTGCATGGGCAGTGGGAGTGGGGATCGACCAGTATTGATTTTGTGTTGTTCACTGGTTGGTCACTGTGGTGGGTCTTTGCGATTTTCTTTTATAGATCTAGTGGATGGGTGTTTCGGATATATTTTCTATGAGTGGTTGGATTAAATCTTTCTGCAACTATACTCTGTAACAACGTATTAAAATCCGCCATATTTACAATTTTGCTAAATGGAAGTAAAAGTATGGAACATTTCTAATTATAAATTATTATTATTCAGATACTTTTGCCTCAGTTTTTGGGTTTTCATGTTTGTGTTACAGACCCAGTTGCATTCAAGTACCCCAAATAAATGCAGAACGAACGCTGAACGAACGCAACATGAATGCAGAATGACCACTACACAAACTATATTTTAAAAATGTGTTTCGTTCGTTTTCAAAATGCTAAACGCTGAGAACAAACGAAACGAATGCAAATGCATTTCGCTATTTCGATAACTTCCAGTATTATCCTTTTGAGTTGATAATTAAAGTCTCGATTTAAACGAAGTGCGTTTTTCAGTATTTTAATATAAAGAAATACACTGTGTAAATGTTGTTTTTAAGCTCGATTACACGCTTTAATTTTTATTGATTTAAAATTGAAAATATATTTAATGTGTAGCACAAACTTTATATAATTTAAATATAAAACTAAAATAGTGTTGATAAAAATAGTCGGTACAGACAAATAATCAATGTGCACCACCAAACAATGTCAACAAAAGGACCCATTCTTCAATATGATCACATAAACATTAGTCGCCGACTCATGGTAAAAATCGCATGACTGGATATCATGCGTAATTTAATCCTGAGAGACGTTGTGATTGGTAAACGCCTAACGAACGAACACAAATGCATTTTCTCCGTTTGTGCATTTAAACGCACACTTACACATTATGTTGCGTTCATTCTGTGCCTTTAAATGAACGCATAGTTTTATTTATAAATGCTGTATGCATTCAAAACTACGCAAATGATTGCATTTTAAAAATGCATTCATAAAAATGAAATGCAAATGGAACGCAAACGGAATGCGTTTTTGGGGTACTTGAACGCAACTGGGTCCGTACCTGCTTTAAAACACATAGGGATCACTTGTGCCCATTGTTGTCTGGAGTCAAACTACTTAAACCTGTAACCTAACACTTTGACATCCTTTATAAAAAACTTCCAACTTATTACTTCAAGTCAAGTCTTGCCCGAATAGCCCTGCAGGTATCATAAATGTACCTTGAAACAATTATTATGTTTTCTTACCTCAGTTTTGCTCACCATAGGTAAAGGTTTACAGTACTCACTGCTATAGAGATCAATGTTCTAAGAAAAAAACTTCGATGAATACAAAAAATAAATGCAATATGTAATAGAGTCTGGTCTCGGCAAGTTGGTTTATTTAAACACCGAAATGGGCGTAGCCCATCAAGGTTTTTAAATAACAAACGAGCTGAGACAGACTCTATCTTTTTTGTAGTATGGTCTACCTAGTGACCCTGTCCGCACGTGCTGTCCACACTCTAACTTCCATTTATCGGACATACAGTATTTATCCATTTAGCGGACATACAGCATGTACAGTATGGTAAAGCTTGGCCACTTTGTACTGATTTAAACGAGTTAATGCTATGCATTCATCAGAGGCAATTTCACTGACCACACTACAAACTCTATTATCTGTGCTTGTGCTGAACACATTCGAAATATAGGTCAAGTAGTAAGTCATGCTATACTATATAATTATCTTAAATTAGAATTGATAAACAGTCTGTAGGTTAGTTGGTTATCAGTCTTTGCTCCAAGTGTCATCTGTGTTTCAAAGAAGAGGATGCTCTACTGATAAAATCTGACTCTAGGTTGCTCTCTTTAAAATATCATCACTTTTTAAAGATATCATGAGTTTTGTAATTTAAATTTGGTTTAAAAAAAATATTTTAAAAAATTAGAATACAGGGAAAATGTAGTTATAAAACTGAAATTTGCCTACATTTTACCAACTCCGTTGTAAACGTAGTCAAACCACAAAATAATTCAGACATAATCTTGTAGATATATATTTTTTTGTTACAGCAAGCAAGATATTAAATATAATTTTAACTTTTCCAATACCTAGTACTACTTCATTTGTGTTGTTGTCTTCTGCAAGTAATGCATCCTCTTTCATGGCAATAATTTCAAGTGCGTCTGTGACCATTTCTGTGACCATGTCAACTGTAAAAAATAATTATTTTTTTAAACAAAGGTGTATATCTGATTTACAGAAATTATTTCTGAGCTAAATGATACTTTAGACTTAAGAGCGTAAACAATTCAGAAATATGTTGTCACTTAATTGGTATTAGTAGAAGAAATATGGTTTTACTAAATATAGGGTATAAATATAAATATCTGTTCATTTTGAGTGAATATAAGATGTATTTCTTATCGAGAAGCGAGAAAACTTATTTTTTCACGAATGCTTTAGAAGCATACCATCAACTGAAACCTTAATGACTGAACTGCAATATACCATCACTTTGGTGAACCACACACACACACACACACACGCACATACATGAAATGCAAATTATCATCTATTTTAAGTGTAATACCAAATTTGATTACATTTTTATCGGTGAAAGATTGGGATTTCTCTGTGAAAGAATATTCATAATTGCTAAATAAATAACTGACTCCGAACACAAAAATAGCTAACTGCGACGTTGAGTTATGACTTCGACGTCATCCGCCGATAACGTTCGATAAAAGCAATAATTTCGGTTAAAATCATGCACAAACTGATTTAAAATGTAATAAACAGATTATTTAACTGCTGTGTTCTATTATAGAGAAATCCTTCAGAAAGTGCCAATTCTTACGGATTGCGGGAGGTGTACAGTACTGGTTCTACCCAGGAAAGGCGGGTGGTCTGCCTCCACCTCAAAAATTGACCGTCATATATAACCTTACTTGTGCTGAAAATGAGGTAAAACACCTACATACAAATAAACAAACAAATACTCCGATAAGATTCAATAAATCGCATAATTCCTTTTAGAATTATACATAAACTGATTTAAAATGTAATAATTATATTATTTAACTGCTGGGTTCAATTATAAGGAAATCCTTCACTCGATGATAGGCATGTTTTGTTCTTTCACTCACTCTCATATGCTCGTTCGTGAGGAGATGCTCATTCGTGAGGAGAAGAACTAGATCTACACGTCTACCATCTCGTGAAGGATTTCCTTATAATTGATCCCAGCAGTTAAATAATCTCTATATCTTCAGTAAACTTTTCATAAAAATAAAAATCTATCTTGATTAAAAATGCATGATTAAAACATGTTCTTAAGTAGCCAAAAAATCAATTTATAGTCAAGATTATAAATGTTCAAACCTGTTTCAGATTCTAGGAACTGTCTGTGGGCTATAAAAAATAAAGTTGCATACTGTTATCATTTATAAGTAATTTTCCTATTTTGAAATATTTTCTTTGACTTTTTCTTAATACATTTTAATATATAGCAAGAGGTTGTAGTCTGAGAGACAGTCATATTCACTGCTGGTGAACTTTTCCCTATGTAAGGCCTTTCCATTAAATGTGCAAACATATCTCCTTATTGAGGATATATTTGTGTTAATTTATTTAAAAATCCCTCCATCCATTGAATGTTGTGGTTCTTCACATTGGTAGGTTGTGATGAATACTTGTGCATTCATTTAAACTGTCCCCATGTATGTAAGAGTTCACTATATTTTGCTATATACATATATAGGGTATCTAAGTGTGAACTTGACCTTTAAGCTAGACACCAGGTGATGAGTTTTGCACCTTGTCTTCATATAGTGAATATTTGTGCCAGGTTATAACAAAATTCCTCATTGTAAATAAAAGTTATTGAGAAGATACGAATATCTCCTTTAACATACATACATGTATGTTTTTTTTTTTACATCTTTGACCTGTGACCTTGACCTCTGGGCTACATATCCAGGTGTTGCACTCCGCACCTTGTGTTGATATGGTGACCATTTTTACCACGTTATTTTAAAATCCCTTTATGCATACATGTAAGAGTTATGGAACAAATACGATATTCATTATATACATGTATAGGGTATCTTTGATACCCCAAATGTGACCTTGACCTTAATGATAAACAGTCCTGAATCAAATGTTGTACCACATGAATAAGAGGGGCTTGCATAAATATTGGTTAAACAAAGTTAGCTTGATTAGTTTGAGACTGTAGATAAGCACTGTTGTTATAATGTGCATTAAGTATGACGTATAACTGTGACATATAATTGTGACATATAATTGTTAAAATATCAGAAAATGTTAACTCTTTGTATTTTTTACATATGCTTTGTGCACACAATATGTATACATTACATTTTAAATATACCTCACTTCCAAAGTTACATTACATCTCAAAATATTTTTCAGTGTGTCTTTCCCATATCCGCTAGGGTCCTGAAATTTAACATCTGTAGGGAGCCCGTGGCATTTTGTCGAAATTGTTCCCTTCTTGATGTCCTGATAAGAGACAGTTTTTTTCAAACCTGTGGCTGATTCTAAATTGATAAGAGAGACTATATATAAATAAAGTACAATTCTTGATAGTTTGCTATAGTTCAGCCAATGGTTTTTTGGATTTGTTAAGACAAAATTCAACTAGAACCTAAATAAGATTATATCAGTGAAACAGACATTTTAAGTGGTTAATAAAAAAACGTTACTTTCCAAAATCTGATGAGAAATAAACATTTTATATGCAAAGTTATCAACGATAGGGCGTCTTTAAGGCCAAATAAAAAAATAGTTGTGTTTACGGTTACCCGACTGACCGTAATTGTTCGGCCCGACCCTAACGTTTTTATTCGTACGAAAAAAATCCATCAGTTCGAAAAATACTGGGTACGAAAAACGAGACGTTCGAAATGAGGACGAAACATGCTACAACAACAACAAAAAACATGGTGGCGCCATGTTTACTCGCCATCACCCAAGAAAACTGCGATCATCAACAAAAAAAGAACATGGTTATATCTGCCAGGGGAGACAGTACTATTAACAACATTTTCCTGAGGGCTCATCCGTCTGTGGAAGAAGAAACCTACGTTGTAAAGGCAACGTGTTCATTCGGACTCGGTCCGAGAGACGAAATATTTGAGGTTTGATTTCAAGAAACGCCATTTTTAACGGTTAAAAACTGTGAATAGTTTTTTTATAAGAAAAAGGTATTGTTGCAATTTATTGCAGTTTGATATTAGAAGTTAAAAAGAAAAAAAGATTAATATCTAAAAACACCATATAATAAATAGATGTGAACTGTGTAAGCCATGTTTTTGAGCAGAGACATTCGTTAGATTTATCTATTCACTATTTGTATGCATTGACAATATTGTTTTGTTCTTTAACAAATGTTTTGTTCTTTGAGTTTTGTTAACTGTTATTCTAAAACATTTAACATTTCAACTTCTTTCCATCATATTTTAATAAAGTTTAATAGTTTGCAGAAAATCCAATATATATATTTTTATTTCTTTTATACATTAATGTATATTTATTAAAAATGGTCATATAATAAAAATATGTACCCATGATTAGATAACTGTTTTGTTGTGTCTAACCCGAACACCCAGGACCATGTACATTGTGGTTGCCTGGCTAATGACTACATGGTATTTATGTACTTCAAATCACCACTACCCATGAAGCTATGTTACAAAGCAGATTAGCATGCTTCAGAGGGGTATTAGTAGTCAATGGGCATAACACAGGTGCAAACAAGATGGAAATGTAAAGCTGGCTACTGTAAGAAATAAATTTGTTACAATATAGCCACACCAAAAAGAAAGAGAGCAAATGTATATGAAATGATCTACCAAGCATGCATAAGTGTACACACAAGGAAATATATAAAAACTGGCCATGCATGCCAAGGTGGATATAGCCCTTGAATGAATGAACCAGGCAGTTTGCTCATGCGTGCATGAACCAAGGTTTTCTCATGTGTGCATGAACCAAGGCGGTTTGTTCATGCATGCATGGACCAAGATGGTTAGCACATGCATGCATGAACCAAGGAGGTTTGCTCATGCATGCATGGACCAAGGTATAATGGATAATGTCAACAATAAAAATATCTTTAATTAAGCATTTTGAAGGTGAGATATATGTTTTTTCTTAACCAAGTATTACACCTCTGTCATCTCATTCTATAATTGATGACATTTTCTTAATTTAAATAATATACTGTTCAGTGTTTATATGTTCATGATGGTGTTTTGTCCTTTTTCATATTGTTCTGACATGTAATACTTCAAATAGCAGTAACTTCATATCAAATACTATCGCTAACTAACCTAAAACGACATTAACAAAAATAGAAAAAAAAAAATCTGCTGCATTAAAAATTTGTTTGGGTGTTGGATAAATGTAACTTAAGTGTATAGCAAACTATTAAAGTTATTTGAGATTTCTTATATTTCTGTTTTTCCTGCAACATTTTTCCACCAACAAGGAATTTATATGGGAAATGCCCATCAAAAAAACACTTTGGCTCTAATATATTTATTTCTCAACCGATTTTGAAAAGTAAGGTATTTTTATTTACCACTAAAATATCTGTTTCAATTATATACAACTTATTTTGGTACTGGTTGAATTTTATCTGAAAAGACTGAAAAACCTTCGGCTGCAAACAAGCGCAATAGTATATTATTTCTGTTCAACAGATAACTCCTTTAAAGCTGCTATCTCACCAACAACAGAATTTTTTTAGAACAAATGCATACCGTTTCTACGCCTACTAATGATAAGGTATATATGTAACTTACATATTTTGCGAATCTGAACTCTTAACTACAATATCAACACCTTAGACAGCCGGGAAAAATATCAAACATCACCCTATTGTGTGTCGAATTATGAGTTACCAACACTTAATTCGTTTTACGCATACTCATTTACAGGTATTTATATCCATGAACAAATCTAGACTTTTAATCGGCACATATGCATCATTGTATGGCCTCAACACATGGATATAGTTTAGAAGAAAGGACATGGATATAGTTTAGAAGAAAGGTTTTGTTTTGTAAAATGTTTCTGTTGTTGGTGTGATAGCGGCTTTAAATTAAAGAAAGTAAAGAGAAACGCAAGAATAACATGCATATTTTGGTCATGTGTTATAGAACATTCTAATACACCCGCACTATATAGCCTAGTTTAAAATATCTCGTTATATTGAACGATATATCACTGTAATTTTTGCAACGTTAGGAGAATAAGCATTACGCATTGCGCATTACGCATTGTAACGTATGCAACGTTAGGAGAGTAAACAAAGCAATGCGAAGTATTTCAGATGTGTGCGTTATTTTCACATTTTAGGGGTATTAGAATAGAAATAGAAAATCGTTTCCGGTGAATTATCTATAATATATCACGGTTTGTCGTTCAATTGTAAACAATTGAATTCCAAACCGTGATATATTAAACGATAATTCACAGTAAACGATGCTCTATTTCTTAAATTGTGTGATGTTCCAACATCTTATAGATTAAGTTACTTTTATTAAATCTCACAAATGCCCTCCACTGGGAAGTAATAAGAAGGCAAGAACTGTGGCAGTTTCGCAAGCTGAAAATAATTACTTTTTATTTATTCCTTACTTCAATGGTTCTTTCATAGCATAGCATATTTGTCTTATCAAAATGGATATAACTTTACAAATAATTGCAAATATGAGATGTTTATTGTATTAGATTTAAATCCATAATTAATTTGCAAATCAGCTTTAAACATAAATGATTTTAGCACTTTCCTACCTACCCCAACATGCCCTGAACTTTTGACGAACAAGTCGGCGCAAATTCTCTCTCTCCTCCTTTTTCTCCTCAGTTCCGATTAAAACACTGTGCCCTTAAAATCAAAACAAATCAACACATCTGAATCATACAATACATTCATAGCAGCATTCAAGCTGCAACTGCAAAACAATTATAAACAAGAACACCATCATTCAATGGTATATATCAATCGTCAAATATCGAACAATATGTCAAATTCAAAGTTTAATAACTATTACCTTCGATTTCTTTTATATATTGATAGTCAAATGAAAATTTATTAATGCTTCAACAATGAATGATTTTTACATAATGTATCTTATCACAATGCTAAAAAGAAGAAAATACTAATACATAGTTTGTAGAAATTTCGTACCAGACATATTTACGTCAAGACGAAATTTCTCAAACTCGCCCTTGAAAAAGCTCAAAGCTGAAGTGGACCCAAAAACTGCTTGGTAACATCATCCTTGGGATCAAGTCCAATTCCACCAAAATGGAAACCAACCGATGACAATAGAGAACACTGAAAAAAGTTGATGTTATCAAATCATTATCAATATTTATTACATTTCTATAAGTGGAAGATAGTTTTTTCTCATGGAAAGAATATTCATAATTGCTGAATATCAATAACTAACTATGAATCCAAAATAACTAACTGTGACGCTGAGTCATGACGTCAATAAAGCTGACATGGTCAACAGGTTAACGGGAAACACTCGCCTCTCATCACTGTAGGTTCGATTCCCACAGAGAGCTCGACTTGTCGTTGAGAAAGTAAATTCTTACGGATTGCGGGAGGTGTACAGTACTGGTTCTACCAAGGAAAGGCGGGTGGTCTGCCTCCACCACAAAAAAATCGACCGTCATATATAACCTTACTTGAGTTGAAAATGACGTAAAACACCTACATACAAACAAATGATGTTTGGAAATGAAAAGAATTTTAAAAAAAATGGCATGATGATAACAATTTAATTTTATTTTCTTCTTTAAAGTTATTTCAAAGACATGAAAGAAATTGATGAAAAATAAACAGTAACCTTATTTTCAGATAATCCAACTCCATGTCCACCGCCGTATGCATGCCATCTTTGGGATGGTTAAAATTGTGTACTGTTGATTTTATGAATATTGAGTTCTGCTCAACCCGGCGCTAGAGGGCGTGAGCGGTAGCCAGCATATTTCACTACCGCTCATGAACAGTCTCAATCAAATCGAGACTGCAATATTTCGTATGTATCGTGCTCGGCCGTTTCCAAAGGTCCATTATCATACTCTTTTTGTACAAATTCATTTTTCCCCAAATATGTTCTATTAGAAGTGTACTTAGCACGTAAAATTCAAATCATAAACAACTTTTTATATATATATTCTGTATCAGCAATGAGCAACTTGAACAATATCTTGTTCATCACCAAGGGTACATATTTTATTATAAATAATTAATGCAACCAAAGTTGCATATAGTAACAATATTATAAATTACCGCTTGACCAATACACTGAAGCTGTTTCTTCACGAACTTCCCCCTTCGACAATTTTTCATTGGATTGAGGCGGATGGCTGCTGCTCTTTCAGAAAATGTATGTTTCTCATCATCTTCCAAAGACCTCCACTTTTCCGCTGCCGTCTTCAAAAAATCCGTTTTATCCATGGACCCTGTTGGAGCAAAACAATTCAGGATTATCTATGTGACCATTAAACTGATATGGCCTGCATCATAAAATAAAGACAACTTAAATCAGTGAATATAGCTGAACACTGGGAAAAGAGGCTGTTATTTATAATTATTATACCTCACATAAGACGCCCATGCTAAATCTCCATAGACAACATGTAATTTCTTACTATCTCACGCGAGGGTGATAGTAAATCGCAGGGTGATAGTAAAAATATTATAACATGCGCAGCTTTGATGCCCGCTGTTTCGGTGACATCGATGATTGAAATTGCTCTTTTTAACTCATCATAACTTCAAAAGTCTTTGACCAATTTCAATAAACTACCACTCATTTTCTTAGTTATGTTATTTCCGATCCAACGATATAACATTCTTAGCAACATTTAGAAAAAAAAAGTTTTTCAAAAAAGGAATCTGGCAAAGTAAAATGAATCTTGTTTTTGCATAATAAAATAAATATCACATTCATGAGAGGGTGATAATAAAAATGTTCACCTTTTGGGTATTGATTGGCTTCGCCTCGGGCGATAATCATATCCTCAGGGTGAACATTATTACCATCACCCTCTCATGACTCTCATGAATGTGATATTTATATAATATAAGGACTCGAGATACAATGCCTCAGTAAAGGTCTATATAAGTGACTGTATTGGTTATTAACATATTGTAGTTCATTATCTTCTTGGTGCGAGCCTTGCTTTATAGCATTGTTTTCAAAAAAACTGATCTATAACTCAAACTGACTGACACATATATCTGTAGACCTGGATATATTCCACCAAAATAATTAAGAGTTCAATTTAAAGCTTAAAACCTACGTACATATAACTTAAGCTTTTAATTTAACAAGAAATCTGCGGAATAAATTGTCTCGCCTAAAGTAAAATGTTGAATAACGAAAAAACTTAGTTTACATTTTGCTTATATATGGCATTTAAGTATAGTCTTTTAAAAACAAAAATGACATTGTATATTTTGTCTGTCTGTCTGTCTGTCTGTCCGTCCGTCCGTCTACCTATCTATCTATATTAAATATGTTGCTTCGCCCACAAAAAGCAGGTCGATTTCATAGATGAAACCCATTGTCCAAAAAGATGCAGTACCCAAGACACAACTATGTCTTAAAATATTAACACATTTTTTTGAAAGATGTATATTAAGTTCCAAAGAAAGTGACCTATACGCAAAACTTAAATGTAAAAAATATTAAGTTATCCGCCCTTTGTTTGGACGGTGAAGGTCACATCCACAATTCCTATGTCACATTTTACTACCCAAGATACAACTAAAACCGACGTTTGAAATATAGTGCATACATTTCCAGAGAAAGTGACCTAAACACAAAAATTGGAAAACAAAATAAAAATGGAATGGAACACGTTCATAATTAACTCAAATGATTGTAGGTGAAGTTCTTAATAAAATAAGACATGGTTACATTTTATGATATCAAGTCTTGGTGACCTTGACCTTTGACCTATAGACCCAAGTCAAAATATGTTTTTGTCTGACCTGCAGGCTGTGTTTGTGTAAAGTTTCCCAACTGTAGGTGTAGTAATTTTAAGTTTAGTAATTTAACGTTTATCGAGGGAAATATTTCAAACGAAGTTCCATTTCTAGATGAATAGCTACCCCAGTTTTTAAGCACACCGACTTTCAGAATGGTTTAAGTCTGACCTTGTGGCTTTCTAGGCTATTGTTTTTTTGTATTATATTTACACGAGCATATTTGTGTTTTACTTATATTGCCTATTGATGCTGCATTGTTGGTTAGAGATTAGATCATGGCGGGGATTTCTTTATTTACACTGTCCTGTTTTAATGGGATGACGATAGGGTAAGTGTGAGGTTTGGTGCACCCTAGAACGGGTTTAAACCCCCAGTGGCCTACTTTGCCACTGACCGTTCCAAGGCGGTAGCCCTATTGTCAACCCTTTTGTGTTTGTGATGTCGTTTGCATTTTTTATTAATTTTGCCTTTTCGTTTGTCTGTTTGTGTGTTTGTTTTTGTGTTTTGTGGTTGACTGTCGTCCTTGAATGGTGCGTTCCCTGTCCGATATTTCTATTCTTCTTTACTGATAGAGACCTTGATATACCCATAGCTACTCCAGACATAAAGCTTCATAACTGTTTCATAACTGTAGATAAATAACTATCTCCCTTAAAGTTCAGGAAGTAGTGTTCATGACTGAATTAAGCTGACCTTGAACTACTTGCAATTACTTAATAACTAAGGGGTTAAAGTATGAAGTTTCATAACAAAACTTGACAAAATGAAAAACTACTATAATTAAAATGCAGAAAATGATTTTCAAGATCCAGTTATGGTAACCTGACCTTTGACAACAACATTTATAGGACCGTGCTCAACCGATAGATATAACTCTTGTCATCATTTGGAAAGTTATTTTCATGATTGGATTATGGTGACCTAGACCTTTGACCTATTGTCCTTAAAATCCATATCCACATACAGGTACAGTTCCATAATTTTCAAAATCTACTCCAATTATCTTGCACAAAGGAAAGTTTCTACAGATGGACGACAGACGCAGTCGCAATGCAACATACAAAGTAAAAGCTGTGTGTGCACTATGATTTGCAGACAACACAATACTACATTGTTTCAATTGTTTAAATCTATGTTTTTTTATTTACATTCAATTTGTTTCATTTACATTGACTTTATTTTACCTCTTTCCACACTGCTGACAAACAGGGAATAGGCGTTGGGGCCAGTTGTTGTATAGTTGTTTTTTTGCACACACTCCCTACATTGTCTAGTCTCCTCTGCTTCCCCTGACGATTCCCAATCCACATCTGAAGCAAAATATAAAAAATATGTACTGTCAATACTCTGGATTGTTTTTTCCTTTAGAACCCCCACTGCACAACCTTGTCAAAATAGATTTATAGTGTCAAAGGGCCACAACTCTTGTCAAAAATCATCAAACTGGAACACAAAAGCGTGATGCATAACTAGATATCATATCGATGCTTCCTGCCAAGTTTTGCCGAAATCCAACAAGCGGTTGAGGAGGAGTAGCGACAGCAACAAATGTCAAGAGGGGTTATTTAACTACTTCAAAACTCATGAAACCAGAACACGAGTGCGATATGCACAAAGAGACATCATACAGATGCTTCTTGTCAAGTTTCGTCTAAATCCAACAATCCTTATGTAGGCAGGTAAATTAGCCACATACATTGCTACTTTAGTAATCCCCAATACAACAAAGGAGTGAACTGTAAATCACCTGCCTACTTTAAAAACTTTACCGGTAAACCAAAAACAAAGGGAAAGCCCTGACCAAGTATCGTCCACCAAAGGACGTAAGTTACGTCCACCAATGCCAACAATACATGTGACCAAGTATCAAAGAAAGAAAGTAAGGTAATCAGACAAAGTTAACTGTTACATTACCAAGGTTAATATCGGGAAGGACAGACAGACGGACATGGGCAGCGCTATATGACCCCTCACCTCCGGTGGTGGTTGCATAAAAAGCCATTAATTGAATATATACAGTGTTTTCTAATGTTAAAACAAGGCAGGCTCATGATAAAGAGATCGGGGATTTGCTTACTGGTGGGGTCATTAAAGTTGAAACATTAAGAATGATACTCAACTCACACAGATGAGGACATTACCTGGGCAGCCCACTGTACATTTCTATCCAATGCTGGGCTATTTATTAGCCTTCACCATAGGTTAACAAACTTTAAAATGGCTAAACATTTGTCAAGTGTTTTAGCCAATTTGGTTAGTCATTTTACAAATGAATGTTTAGCATTGGCAAAGTGGCAAAAACAGCTAATGCAACTTTTTTCGTGGTGCAACCATGCTTCTATTTAAAGCCTTGAGTGGGGCTGGTGAAATCATACGAACTTTGATACTATAAATGGGAAGAACTACTATAAAATGCATACCACCACATGCCACTCTGGACTGTGTAACAACTTTTGCACTTCAATAAAACCTGATTTTTGTAAAAACATATACCGTTGCTAAAGTGCCTAAAATATCTGAGTCAAATGTTAACAAAAATCCCTATGGCATAAGAAAATATAGGTGTTCTTCTATCCAATGAATAGCCCAGCAAAGAGCATGTTAAAGAAATTAATCTGAAATAGGAGTATGGGTCCTTCATGATTTTTCTGTATTTTTTTCCATCATAATATGAATAAGCTCCATATGACTGTAAATGTTCAATCTAATTCAATTTATTTGATAATTTTAATACTACTGATAGTGTATTGCTCAATACTCCAAACAATTTTCTGCTCAAATGGTGTTACCTCTACTCTCTCAACGGTGGTATTCAGCTCTTCTGCACATTTGCTGATGTCAGCAGTTCACTTTTTCCCTGCTGACTGCATTCCTGCATCCCAGGCCTTTCTAAAACTTCAACCTCAGAAAGTTGTATTAACACATATATTCGTAACTCTTGGCAAACCGCTTGGGATTTGTCAGTTAACAATAAACTCCATTCAATTAAACCGTTACTCGGAGAATGGCGTTCTTCTAGTAGACCCGTTCGTCAAGAGGAAGTTATCTTAGCCCGGTGCAGGATAGGGCATACAGTCACGTTATACTCATTCATATTTATTACAAGGTGAGCAATTACCAGAATGTATAATCTGCTTTCACCGTTAACGGTCAAACACATCTTATTGGAATGTGTAGACTTTGATCCTATGCGTCAAAGGTACTACAATGTTAATACTATGAAAGAGTTATTTGATACTGTAGATTTCAGTCTTGTTTTAGATTTCCTAAAGGAGATCAGACTATATAAATCATTATAATGTGTTCTTATATATATTTACTTGTTTATATGCCCGTCAATATACATACATAGTTTATATTACACCTTATCATCCCTTATTTTTTAATAGTTTTATCTTTATATATTTACACTAATTTTTAAATAATACTTCATTTTTCATCAATTTTTGCGCACAATATGACCTATTTATGTGTCGACGTGCCGTAAAACACCATTCATTCATTCATTCAGAAACACTGAAGTCTTCTCTTTTTCGTTTCTGAAATATTAAGCAAAACAATACCAGTATGTTAACAATACCAGTATGTTAACACGGTGAAAGTTCCAGTATAAAAATTAGGTTTTTATAAACCGGTATCATAAACTGAGAGATACTTTTTTTTGCCAAGTTTGGTAAAGATCAGATACTACCTGAACTATAACTATCACTGAAGGTGATAAATACCCCCCGCAAACAATCTTTAGTAAGATCAAGGGCAATAACTTTGCAAGGCATTGAGTGAGCCGCATTACAATTGTGTCACGCACATCTACACTTCATGTTTATCATGTAAACAAAGTTTCAAGTCAATATCTGCTGATAACAGAATGAATGAATGAATGAATGGTGTTTTACGGCACGTATGGAGAAGGCTAATGATTTTCGATGTGCTCCCCAATTAGTGTTTGCAACAACTTTAAGTAAGTTAAGAGCTTTAAGGCATTTGGCCTTCAAGTATTTAAGGTGTGGTATAAACGTTAATTTACGGTCGAAAATAAGATCAAGGAATTTTGTCTCATCCACTACTGGTATTGGTGACCCATCCAGTGTTAGATGAGGGTCTTCATGATGTTTACGAAGTTGACAAAAGTGCATACAATTAGTTTTAGACTTCGAAAATTTAAAACCATTTTCATCAGAATGAATGGTGTTTTACGGCACGTCGACACATAAATAGGTCATATTGTGCGCAAAAATTCATGAAAAATGAAGTATTATTTAAAAATTAGTGTAAATATATAAAGTTAAAACTATTAAAAAAAAAAAAGGGATGATAAGGTGTAATATAAACTATGTATGTAAATCAACAAATGCCCTCAACGGGCATATAAACAAGTAAATATATATAAGAACACATTATAATGATTTATATAGTCTGATCTCTTTTAGGAAATCTAAAACAAGACTAAAATCTACCGTATCAAATAACTCTTTCATAGTATTAACATTGTAGTACCTTTGACGCATAGGATCAAAGTCTACACATTCCAATAAGATGTGTTTGACCGTTAACGGTGCAAAGCAGGGTATACATTCTGGTAATTGCTCACCTTGTAATAAATATGAATGAGTATAACGTGTATGCCCTATCCTGCACCGGGCTAGGATAACTTCCTCTCGACAAATGGGTCTAGTAGAAGAACGCCATTCTCCGAGTAACGGTTGAATTGAATGGAGTTTATTGTTAACTGACAAATCCCAAGTGGTTTGCCAAGAGCTACGAATATATGTGTTATAACAACTTTTAAAATCAGTATAAGGTAATTTGGTATTAGATATATGTAAATCTAATGCTGTCTTAGCAGCACTATCAGCTCTATCATTACCACGTATTCCTACATGGCTTGGAAGCCAGCAGAAAATAATAACATTATCAATTATAAGAGAATTGTACTTTTCTAAAAGTTGAAGCACAAGTGGGTTATCATGTTTCATATTACCCAGTGCTTGAAGAGATGAAAGGGAATCAGAAAATATTACAAAATGGTCATCATCAGATTCCTGAATATAATTTAAGGCAAGTTCAATTGCCTTAAGTTCAGCTGAAAAGATAGAGGCCTTGTCAGGCAGGCGGCTCTTTATGCTGTGTTTGTGAACAGCTGCTGCAGCTACCTTATCTCCATCTTTAGAGCCATCTGTGTAGATATGTTGAAAGTCAATGTATTTCGATATAATTTCATTAAATTTGCTTTGAAAGACAGTAGGGTCTGTACTGGATTTGTTATTATTACAAAGATCAAAAATAATTGTTGGAGTTGCCAAAGTCCACGGTGGAATTTGTGGTACTTTGTACTTGGCAATCAAATTTAGGTCGATTTCAGTGTCTGTTAATTTTGGTTTAATACGAAGACCAAATGGTCGAATGGCCTTCGGTTTTCGATCAAAAAGAGGTTCACAACTAGGATTAAAAACATTATCGAAAGTTGGGTTTGAATGGTTAGACTTTAATTTTATGACGTATTGAAGAGCTAATTTGTCTCGTCTATGAGACAGTAATGGTTCATTGGCTTCAACATATAGACTTTCGGCTGGTGATGTACGAAAGGCACCTAAGGCGAGTCGTAATCCTTGATTATGAATAGGGTCGAGCATCTGCAAGTACGACTTGCGAGTCGATCCATATACTATTGAGCCGTAGTCCAGCTTGGATCTGATAAGAGATCTGTAAAGTCGCAAGAGGACTTTTCGATCTGCTCCCCAATTAGTGTTTGCAACAACTTTAAGTAAGTTAAGAGCTTTAAGGCATTTGGCCTTCAAGTATTTAAGGTGTGGTATAAACGTTAATTTACGGTCGAAAATAAGACCAAGGAATTTTGTCTCATCCACTACTGGTATTGGTGGCCCATCCAGTGTTAGATGAGGGTCTTCATGATGTTTACGAAGTTGACAAAAGTGGATACAATTAGTTTTAGATTTAGAAAATTTAAAACCAATTTCAGCAGACCAGGTCTGAAGTTTATTGAGACATTGTTGTAATTGTCTCACGATAGTATTCATGTTTTTTGCACGATAACATATAACAAAGTCGTCAACGTATAGCGAACAATCCACACCTGGATTGATGCATTTTACTATATTGTTAATCTTTATATTAAAAAGTGTGACAGATAGTATACTTCCCTGTGGAACACCCATCTCCTGTTCATGATTATCAGAGAGGGTTGAACCCATTCGGACACGAAACTGTCTATCATCTAAGAATTTCTCTATACAAATGGGTAATCGGCCTCTAAGACCAATGTCATGTAGATCATTCATAATACCGTACTTCCATGCAGTATCATAAGCTTTCTCCAAGTCAAAAAATACAGCGACTAAATGTTCTTTTTTGATGAAAGCTTACCTAATAAACGATTCAAATCGTATGAGATTGTCTGTTGTGCCTCGTTGGCGCCGGAATCCACTTTGATACTTTGTTATCATTTTGTTGGACTCCAGGTACCAAACGAGTCTCCCATTAATCATTCGTTCCATGGTTTTACATATACAACTCGTTAAAGCGATTGGGCGATAATTTATTGGGTCCGTATGATCATTTCCAGGTTTGGGGACTGGAATAACGATTGCTTCCCGCCAAGAATCGGGGAAGTTTCCCGTCACCCAAACCTTATTAAATATATCAAGAAGGGTAGAGAGACAGGATTCAGTTAAATGTTTTAGTAATTGATAATGGATATCATCAGGACCAGCTGATGTATCATGAGCCTTTTTAAGGGACGCTCGAAGTTCTTTGAGAGTGAATAGTTTATTATATTTTTCCAAGTTTTTCGACTTGAAGTTCAGCTTCTTCTGTTCTTTTTGTTTCTTATTTTTCAGAAAGTTTGGTTGACAATTTTCAGAAGATTTTTTTGAAAAAGTTTCTGCCATCTCCATTATCTGTTTTAAGATGATTTACAGAACTAGAATTACCTTTACCACTTATTTTCCGGACCATGTCCCATGTCTTCTTAAGAGATGAGCGAGAATTCAGCCTAAGTTTCTTGGCCTTTATCAGTACTTATTATGTGGGCGTTTAGGATTTGCCGAGGTTTTTGGAATAGTTTGATCAGCATTATAGATAACAGTGAATTAAAACTATTGCTGATAACAGATAACAGTGAATTAAAAAACATTGAAAACAGTTAAAGGTGAAATTTAGCGTGTTTTTTGAGCATATATTCTGAAATATATGTATATAATATACAATCTGTTCAAATATTACACTTATTGGTTGTCCCGTTTTCAAACAGTAGCCAATTTTATCTCATAGCGCACACGCTTCGAGTTTCGCCCTTTTTGAAGACAGGTAAGTGTCACGTGATCCTGTGACGTCATTGGTACCAAACGATTAGCGGTGTCGCATTGAGTTGTATAGTATTGTCTATGTAGGATTACGTTTTATGGTACGTGTTAAAAATGCCGTGTGCTGTAGCTGGGTGTCAAAGTGTGCATAAAAAAGGACAATCTAATAACATCAGTTTCTTTCGTTTTCCTAATCAGGTTAATGATAGATTAAGATTTGAAGTGTGGGTGGACCGCTGTCGACGAAAATCGCCCGTCGCGTCAAAAAAATGGGAACCATTGAAAGACGCGCGAGTTTGTAGTAAACACTTTGAGTTGGATTCGTGGGAAATCCATCCTTTGGTTTCATTTTCATTGAAGTTGGAGGACAGACGGCCATGCAGATTAAAAACAACAGCGATACCAACAACATTTTCCTACAAAAATGAGAAGTGCCTAACCCCGCCGTCTCCGAGCAAGTATTATTCGCCGATTCGACCGGCGTTGAGGAAGAAATTATTAAATGAGTTTTTGTTCAGTTATCTTAGCAATTCCTCGGGTATGTGTATGATAACTTGTAGAAAGGTATTTAGTCTTAGATCTGTACATCGTGATTGTTTAGCTGTTGAATTAGATGCATGCGTCTTACGTGAACGGCGCTAATATAATGTAGCCGTCTTTTTCAAAAGATCGCTAAAAAGGTTTAGCATATAAATGTAAATGAATTCGGTGAAATAAACACTGTGTCGTTGTTTCAATATATATTTTGTAGTATTTTTTTTTTTTTTTTGTTTTAAATTATTCACCTTCTTCTGCCAATAGTGTTATAGATTTCTATAGAGTTATATATCGGTCTCTGGATTTGAAAATAATGACAAAATGTTTCATGGATGTCTATTCAAAGGCAGAAAATTGATAATGTTACTAGCTATTATATTAGTTCAGTAATGTTGTATGGCAAAACAACAACAATAACGGCTTTTACCTCATGCAGTAAGTAAAATAAGTGCTTTAGAAGCATATATATATACATGTACTTTATATTCTAAATAAAAAAATTGTTAGGTCTGTTTTTTCGATCTCTACATGTACATAATACATTATGTCGTGCTCATAATACATTTGACTATATTATTTAGATCATCTTCGTGCGCGATGAACTAACTAGTTTCTCACGCATCATATATCCGTCTTGTGCAATACGCGGCTCGCCGCGGCGGTATTGCACCGCTCACGGAATTGCAATATATACAGGAAATGTAGGCATATCATAAAACTACGTTTCCCTAAATGGTGCGTGATTTTGTCATATACCGACGTATGTACCATGATTAGGCGGTACTTCAATAGGGCACCGCAATAGTTGATTAGTCGATGTGTGGTATATTGTTATTTGGCGGCACGTGGAGACGTGTCATACTGCAAATCCGAATCTCATACACCACTATAGAGTGTTTTGGAGGCGGCGGGGACTTATGGTATATAGAATACTATAGAAATTAGATGCTGTTTCATTTATTTATTGATCAATTATACTTACTAGACTCTAAATATATTTTTTCAATGTCTATTTTTCGGCAAAAAAAAAGTCCTTATAATCTGACGCTCATATTAATGTACAAGTATTAGACCATGTTGATGAATCCGAGGTATTTTCATCCTCGGACACGAATTCTGGCTCAAAATCGTAAGGTTGCACATTGTGCAACCGTCTTATCATAGGCATTTCATCTGACTCAGCATCATAGTCGCTTAATTCCGACATTTTCACACACACTATACTGTTTTTACGTGCTTTCCCTATGTACAAATGGTTTCGTTTTGTTCCCAATGACGTCACTCCCGGTTTTACGAGGAAGAGTTTTCCCCCTTTGATTTTTTTTCAATTTTTTAGCGCAGCCTGTTCGTCTTTTCGGTTTTTATCTTTAAAAACATATTTTCACTAAACATACATCAATAGCATAGTAAACATCGTATTTATAATGATATTTAATAATTAAAAACATATCCACAACGGATTTGTTGATTTAGGACAAATTTCATCTTTAACAGTACATCTAACAACAGATAAGAGTTAATATTTTTTTACAGCAAGAGCTGTCGGAGAACAGCGAAGCTCGACTATTAAATTTTTCAGAGAATAATAAATTATATATATAGTATATACTATCAGAAAACAAGGCTAAAACAATGTGGGGGAGGGGTTGTGGGGCAGGCATAGAAACTCGGGCCGATAAAATTATTGTTAAAATCTAATACAAATTATAGTAAAATTTGACGAAGGGTGTTTTAATCCAAAATTGCTGCCATTTGAAAGAAATTTGTGGTCGAAATGCAACTCAGGGAGGGAGGGGATGAGAATCTAGCAATTTTTTATTGTGGCTTCATTTCATTTTTTGTTTTAATGATATTTCATCTGTGTATCCAAAATTCTAAGTTCAAAAAGGGGCATAACCTTTGCAAAATGAAAAACAGAGTTATGAAACTTGAGTTGCTGTGTGGTGTTATGATGTAGAATGAATGAATGAATGGTGTTTTACGGCACGTCGACACATAAATAGGTCATATTGTGCGCAAAAATCTATAAAAAAAGAAGTAATGTAAATATATAAAGATAAAACTATTAAAAAATAAGGGATGATCAGGTGTAATATAAACTATGTATGTAAATCAACAAATGCCCGTCAACGGGTATATAAACAAGTAAATATATATAAGAACACATTACAATGATTTATATAGTCTGATCTCTTTCAGGAAATCTAAAACAAGACTAAAATCTACAGTATCAAATAACTCTTTCATAGTATTAACATTGTAGTACCTTTGACGCATAGGATCAAATTCTACACATTCCAATAAGATGTGTTTGACCGTTAACGGTGCAAAGCAGGGTATACATTCTGGTAATAGCTCACCTTGTAATAAATATGAATGGTAGAACAACTATGCAATGTTTCAAAGCTGTAGCTGTAATAGTTGCTAAAAAAAGTGGGGCGTAACGCAAAACTTAACCAACATTATAAAAAGGAAACTTGATTTACTGTGTGATGTTATGATATAGAACAACTATGCAAAGTTTCAAAGCTGTAGCTGTAATAGTTACTGAAAAAAGTGGACCTTAACACAAAACTTAACCAAGATTCACGAAGACGACAACGACGCCGCAGACGCCTACCAAACCATGGCAATAACTCATCTCGTTTTTTAGCTCTACTGGCCGAAGGCCAGCAGAGCTTATGGGATGGCGAGTTGTCCGTCGTCCGTCGTTAACTTTTGTCTTG
Organism: Cyrtodaria siliqua; assembly: GCA_037043455.1. Taxonomy (NCBI): domain Eukaryota; kingdom Metazoa; phylum Mollusca; class Bivalvia; order Adapedonta; family Hiatellidae; genus Cyrtodaria; species Cyrtodaria siliqua. Next base: position 50,647 of record JAWPHD010013197.1, read on the forward strand.
TTACCACAATAGGGCCTTCATTTTTCATTCGTTCTTTACCAAACTTTAACAGGTTGTTAATATCAATGAAAACTCGGACAAGTTCGAAAACCAGCCAGATTGGAATAATTTCACCGGAGTTATGGCCCTTGTTTTGCTGAAAAATGCCATATTAAGCCTTGTGAACAATCTAGCACCTTCATTTATTATTTGATCTTTACCAAACTTGCACAGATTGTTAATATCAATTAAAAGCTTGGACAAGTTCGAAAACCAGCCAAATCGGATCAGTAACACTTGAGTTATGGCCCTTGTTTTTTCTGAAAATTGCTATTTTCTGCCTTGTGAATGCTCTAGCACCTTCATTTATTATTTGATCTTTACCAAACTTGCACAGATTGTTAATATCAATGAAAGCTCGGACAAGTTCGAAAACCAGCCAAATCGGATCAGTAACACAGAGTTATGGCTCTTGTTTTTTCTGAAAATTGCTATTTTCTGCCTTGAGAACGCTCTAGCACCTTCATTTATTATTTGATTGTTACCGAACTTGCACAGATTGTTAATACTAATTATAGCTTGAACAAGTTCGAAAATCAGCTGAATTGGGTGAGTAACACAAGAGTTATGGCCCTTGTTTTTTCTGAGAAATGGCATTTTATGCCTTGTGAACACGCTAGCACCTTCATTTATTATTTGATCTTTACCAAACTTGCACAGATTGTTAATATCAATGAAAGCTCGGACAAGTTCGAAAACCAGCCAGATCGGAATAATTTCACCGCAGTTATGGCCCTTGTTTTTCTGAAAATTTCTATTTTCTGCCTTGTGAACGCTCTAGCACCTTCATTTATTATTTGATCGTTACCAAACTTGCACAGATTGTTAATACCAATTATAGCTTGAACAAGTTCGAAAATCAGCTGAATTGGGTCAGTAACACCCTGAGTTATGGCCCTTGTTTTTTCTAAAAAATGCTATTTTCTGCCTTGTGAACACTCTAGGGCCTTCAATATTAATCGAATATTTACCTAACTTTGCCAGTCTTTATATTATGAAAGCTCTTTTTCTAAAAAATGCTATTTTTTGCCTTGTGAACACTCTAGGGCCTTCAATATTAATCGAATCTTTACCTAACTTTGCCAGTCTTTATATCAATGAAAGCTCGAACAAGTTCAAAAACCGGCAAGATCGAAATAATTTCAACGGAGTTATGGCCCTTAGTTTGCTGAAAAATGCCATATTAAGCCTTGTGAACACTCTAGGACCTTCATTTATTATTTGATCTTTACCAAACTTGCACAGATTGTTAATATCAATGAAAGCTCGGACAAGTTCGAAAACCAGTCACAGAGGAGTTATGGCTCTTGATTTAGTTAAAAATGCTATATTGTGCCCCGTTAATAGGGTAGGGCCTTCATTTTTCATCTGATCGTTACCAAACTTTACCAGATTGTTTAGTTATGGCCCTTGATTTAGTTAAAAAGCTGTTTTTTGCTCGAAACCTTTAAGAAAACATAAACAGCAGTCACTCGCTTCATTGATATTAAAAAGGCCATGTTAGCCAGTAGAGCGTCCACAGGCCCTCTTGGGCCTCTTGTTTTTACATATTTCTGTGATGCTTTTGTCAATTCTTACACATGTTGCCTCTTCCCCCCCCCCCCACCCCCCTCCACCCCCACCCCCATTTTAAAAAAGATAAAAGAAAGTACTATCTTTCAAATGTGAATGCATTTATAAAACGAGTTTTGTTACTCAATGCAGGGCAGGCAAAGAGTTTTGTCACTAGTGCCACAACAACTAATATTCCACCCCCAACCACAGACTCCATATAGCAATACAGGCCCTCTTCGGCCTCTTGTTTACCATTGGGTCACCAACTACAGGCTGTCACAGGAAGCTTGTTTTAAATTTTGGAAAAAAATTGTACCCTTCATATAACATTTCAATACATTACTTGTAATATTTTTACAGAATGAGTCGGATATTCACAGGGATGTGCCATTTGTTGACTCTTTTCATGTGTAGTTGCCATTGTTATGACTGGAGAAGTATCAATTTACCGGACCATCACGTGCCTTATTTCTTTACTAACAACCCAGATATAAAGTCACTGTGTGAGAAGGATGAGCATTGTCCATATAAGGTAAGATAGTAATGAAAAATAAGATAATAAAACATAAAAAAACAGAGCTATTGTTACCATTCAAGCAATGTTTTTGCTGGTGTCATCTGCATCCAATTAAAATACAGTCAAACTACGATAGCTCGAACACTGGTAATTCGAATACCATCGGTAACTCGAGCACATTTTCCGGTCCCGACACAACTCCTATATAATTCAATGTAATTTAACCTCGATTATTCGAATATTATTTCTCGAATACCCAGGCTCGCTCGAATACTTTTTACGGTCCGAAAGTCTATTTTTGTGTGAATTTAAACCTTGCTAATCGAAGGTGATGATCCGTTGCCATGCGACGTCGGCCATATTAATTGTATTTTGTTTGTAGCAAGTTTGATCATAGTGCGAAAACAGATCAAGTTGGTTGTTAAAGGTGCAAAGATTTATGATTGCCAAGCGATAATAGACACAATTTATGTTTAGTGAACTTCGTTTACTGTTAATTACGATAAATTAAACACTGATGATTCTCTGTTTAAATAACGTTTGATTGGTTTTAATAAAAATAAAACAATAATTAAATAAAGTGTGTTTACTTTTTAATTAGATAAGAGGATTTCCCGGGTATGTTTAGTGAACTTCGTTTACTGATTAAACACGGTTGATTTTCTAATTAAATAACGTTTTTGATTGGTTTTAATAAAAATTATGTGCTACGCTATTTTCTGTTCTATTCAATTCTATGTACCGACTGGCTTACCTTGTTCTCATTATTCGGACTTCCGGCTTGTATGTTAAAATCTATTATTGTGATATTTCTTTAAATAAATGATAAAACAAACACATTATTGCAGTTTTTCTTGTATTTTCAGTGTAACAATTACATGTTATATATCCGTTATGAGGTTTAAGCAAACATGCATGAACATAAAAAACATACCGAGAACGATACATCACGTACACTAGTAAAACTATTTTGAGCGGTACACAAATTCGGATAGATATTCTGTTTTTAGCTCTACTGGCCAACGGCCAGCAGAGGTTGGCCAGCAGAGCTTATGGGATGGCGTGTTGTCCGTCGTCCGTCGTCCGTCCGTCGTTAACTTTTGTCTCGTTAAGACGATACGGCCTTCATTTTTCATCTGATCTTTACCAAACTTTAACAAGTTGTTAATATCAATGAAAGCTCGGACAAGTTCGAAAAACAGCCAGATCGGACCAGTAAGAGCGGAGTTATGGCCATTGATTTAGTTAAAAATGCTATATTGCTATATTTTGCCTCGTTAAGACGATAGGGCCTTCATTTTTCATCCTATCTTTACCAAAATTTACCACATTGTTAATATCAATAAAAGCTCGGACAAGTTCGAAAACCAGCCATATCGGACTAGTAACAGCGGAGTTATGGCCCTTGATTTAGTTAAAAATGCTATATTTCTATATTTTGCCTCGTTAAGACGATAGGGCCTTCATTTTTAGCTCTACTGGCCGAAGGCCAGCAGAGCTTATGGGATGGTGAGTTGTCCGTCGTCCGTCCGTTGTTAACTTTTGTCTTGTGACAACTCTAGGGCCTTCATTTTTCATCCGATCATTACCAAACTTTAACAGGTTGTTAATATCAATGAAAGCTCGGACAAGTTCGAAAACCAGTCAGATCGGAATAATTTCACCGGAGTTATGGCCCTTGTTTTGCTGAAAATTCCATGTTAAGCCTTGTGAACACTCTAGCACCTTCATTTATTATTTGATCTTTACCAAACTTGCACAGATTGTTTATATCAATAAAAGCTCGGACAAGTTCGAAAACCTGCCAAATCGGATCAGTAACACCGGAGTTATGGCCCTTGTTTTTTCTGAAAATTGCTATTTTCTGTCTTGTGAACGCTCTAGCACCTTCATTTATTATTTGATCGTTACCAAACTTGCACAGATTATTAATACTAATTATAGCTTGGACAAATTCGAAAATCAGCTGAATTGGGTCAGTAACACTATAGAGTTATGGCCCTTGTTTTTTCTGAAAAATGCCATTTTCTGCCTTGTGAATACTCTAGCACCTTCATTTATTATTTGATCCTTACCAAACTTGCACAGATTGTTAATATCAATGAAAGCTCGAACAAGTTCGAAAACCAGCTATATCAGATCAGTCACACCGGAGTTATGGCCCTTGTTTTTTCTGAAAAATGCTATTTTCTGCCTTGTGAACACTCAAGGGCCTTCAATATTAATCGGATCTTTACTTAACTTTTCCAGTGTCTTTATATCAATGAAAGCTCAAACTAGTTCGAAAACCGGCAAGAACGAAATAATTTCATTGAAGTGATGGCCCTTGTTTTGCTGAAAAATGCCATATTTAGCCTTGTGAACACTCTAGCACCTTCATTTAATATTTGATCTTTACCAAACTTGCACAGATTGTTAATATCAATGAAAACTCGGACAAGTATGTAAACCAGCTAGATTGGACTATTATTAGCGGAGTTATTGCCCCTTGATTTAGTTAAAAATGCTATATTTTGCCTCGTTAAGATGATAGGGGCTTCATTGTTCATCCGATCTTTACCAAACTTTATCAGATTGGTAATATGAATGAAAGCTCGGACAAGTTCGAAAACCAGCCAAATTGGACTAGTATCGGCGGAGTTATGGCCCTTGATTTAGTTAAAAATGCTAAATTTTGCCTCGTTAAGACAATAGGGCCTTCATCTTTCACTCGATCTTTACCAAACTTTACCAGATTGTTACTATCATTGAAAGCTCGGACAAGTTCGAAAACCATCCAGATTGGACCATTTACACCGGAGTTATGGCCTTTGATTTTTTTCTGAAATATGCTATATTTTGGCCTCATTAAGAAGAAAGGGCCTTCATTTGGCCAAATTTCATTAAAAAATTTCAGAGATGATCAGTACCAAGCCTAGTTGTACATATCGTCAATGTGTTTCAGTTGAATGATTTTGGTGGAGTTATGTCCCTTTAAAGGTTTTAATACACAAACATTGTCCTGACTAGTTTTCCTGAACCCCTGGCTGGATTTAAACAAAACTTTTTAGGGATGATCAGTTCCGGGTCTAGTTGTGCAAATCTTTGCCATGTTGCGGTCGAATGATTTTTGGCAGAGTTATGGCCCTTTAAAAGTTTTAATACACAAACTTTGTCTGGACTATTCTCCTGAACGTCTCCCCACATTTCAACGAAACTTTACAGGGATGATCAGCACCAAGCTTAGTTGTGCATATCATCGTCGCATTCCGGTTAACAGATTTTTGGTGGAGTTATGGCCCTTTAAAGGTTTTTGATACACAAACATTTTCCGGGCTAGTTTTCCTGAACCCCTGGCTTTATTTTAACGAAACTTGACAAGGATGATCAGTATCAAGCCTAGTTGTACATATCATCGCCATATTCGGGTTGAATGATTTTTGTCAGAGTTATGGCCCTTTAAAGGTTTTAATAGAGAAACGTCCAGATTAGTCTGTTCTGAACTCCTTGCTGGATTTCAACGAATCTTGATGGGGATGATCAGTACCAAGCCTAGTTGCACCTATCATTGCCGTGTTCTGGTTGAATGAATTGTGGCAGAGTTATGGCCCCTTAAAAGTTTAAATACACTAACTTTGTACAGACTAGTTCTCCTGAACCTCTGGCTGGATTTCTTGTCAGGAACAATCAGTACCAAGCCTAGTTGCCTATATCATCATCATGTTCTGGCTGAACGATATTTGAAAGAGCTATGGCCCCTTGTGCATAAACTTTATCTTTAGCCAGTAGAGCGTCCACAGGCCCTCTTGGGCCTCTTGTTTCAAAAACAGACGAGCTAAAAATGTAAGAGATATAGTCTTGTAAACACAGCTTACAGTTTTACGCACAATTTGATGTGAAATTGGACATATTTTCAGAATTTGGGTTCCATGGGAGCCCATGGGTTAGAGGATCAAAAATTACTGATGCAGCCCTTAAGATAATATTATAAGAAAGCCCATGGCCAAATTTGACTGTACTAGGATAAGAAATGTAAGAAATAGACTTTAAACCCCCAGTGGCCTACTTTGCCACTGACCGTTCCAAGGCGGTAGCCCTATTGTCAACCCTTTTGTGTTTGTGATGTCGTTTGCATTTTTTATTACTTTTGCCTTTTCGTTTGTCTGTTTGCGTGTTTGTTTTTGTGTTCAAAAAGTTACTGTCGTCCTTGAATGCTGCTTTCCCTGTCCGATATAGTTATTTTTTCTGACGATACAAGGGCCATAACTCTGGTGTTACTATCCCAATTTAGCTGTTTTCTGAACTTGTCCAAGCCTTCATTGGTATTAACAATCTGTGCAAGTTTGGTAAAGATCAAATAATAAATAAAGGTGCTAGAGTGTTCACAAGTCAGAAAATAGCATTTATCCTAAAAAACAAGGGCCATAACTCCGATGTTACTGTACTTGCAGATGCTCGACCCTATACATAATCAAGGATTACGACTCGCCTTAGGTGCCTTTCGTACATCACCAGCCGAAAGTCTATATGTTGAAGCCAATGAACCATCACTGTCTCATAGACGAGACAAATTAGCTCTTCAATACGCCATTAAATTAAAGTCTAACCCTTCAAACCCAACTTTCGATAATGTTTTTAATCCTGGTTGTGAACCTCTTTTTGATCGAAAACCGAAGGCCATTCGACCATTTGGTCTTCGTATTAAACCAAAATTAAGAGACACTGAAATCGACCTAAATTTGATTGCCAAGTACAAAGTACCACAAATTCCATCGTGGACTTTGGAAACACCAACAATTATTTTTGATCTTTGTAATAATAACAAATCCAGTACAGACCCTACTGTCTTTCAAAGCAAATTTAATGAAATAAAATCGAAATACTGTGACTTTCAACATATCTACACAGATGGCTCTAAAGATGGAGATAGGGTAGCTGCAGCAGCTGTTCACAAACACAGCATAAAGAGCCGCCTGCCTGACAAGGCTTCTATCTTTTCAGCTGAACTTAAGGCAATTGAACTTGCCTTAAATTATATTCAGGAATCTGATGATGACCATTTCGTAATATTTTCTGATTCCCTTTCATCTCTTCAAGCACTGGGTAATATGAAACATGATAACCCAGTTGTGCTTCAACTTTTAGAAAAGTACAATTCTCTTTTAATTGATAATGTTATAATTTTCTGCTGGCTATCAAGCCATGTAGGAATACGTGGTAATGATAGAGCTGATAGTGCTGCTAAGGCAGCATTAGATCTACATATATCTAATACCAAATTACCTTATACTGATTTTAAAAGTTGTATTAACACATATATTCGTAACTCTTGGCAAACCGCTTGGGATTTGTCAGTTAACAATAAACTCCATTCAATTAAACCGTTACTCGGAGAATGGCGCTCTTCTAGTAGACCCATTCGTCGAGAGGAAGTTGTCCTAGCTCGGTGCAGAATAGGGCATACACGTTATACTCATTCATATTTATTACAAGGTGAGCCATTACCAGAATGTATACCCTGCTTTGCACCGTTAACGGTCAAACACATATTGCTGGAATGTGTAGACTTTAATCCTATGCGTCAAAGGTACTACAATGTTAATACTATGACCGAGTTATTTAATACTATAGAATTTAGTCTAGTTTTAGATTTCCTTAAGGAAATCAGACTTTATAAATCAGTATAATATGTTCTTGTATATAATTTCTTTCTTATATACCCGTTTTCGGGCATTCGTTGATTTACATATATAGTTTATATTACTACCATATCATCCTTTATTTTTTAATAGTGTTATCCTGATATATTTACATTAATTTTTAATTAATCCTTCATTTATTCATATTTCGTCAGTTTTTATAACGTCAAAACATGGGATTACACACTATTTCAGATCCATATGTTACACCATGAAGGAGTGAAAAATACAAAAATGTTAAAACTACTAAACGCCATGAATATAGGTTGGGGATGGCGGGGTAGCGGGGAGGCTGAATGAATCAATGGTATTTTACGGCACGTCGCGACACATAAATAGGTCATATTGTGCGCAAAAACTGATGCGGGGAGGCTGAAGATATTTTCTGGACTGGAGTTTATCGTCTAATGCAGCTTAAAAAACCCAGTCCTTTTGATAGAAGATCTATTACATTGTGGTCATCTTTTCATCTGAAAATATTTTTATAAGAGGAGTAGATTCGGAGATTCCGATGCGATTTATTTCACGGTTCTGCGAAGATCAGTTTCAACTTTCAAGCGGTCAAGCAGCTGGTAAGATAAAAACAAAGGAACTCAAATGCCTTTGAGATATCGTCCCTTTTGTTTTCGTACCGATTTAAATTATACAGTCTCCGGATTAGTATTTTTCAAATCATTTATCCCGAACCCCAATTACTTCCAAAATTATGTGATAATCTACTTTTAAAATGATGTGTGAAAAACCCTTCACTTACAGTGGTCAAATTTTACTCTGTGCTTTGACAAAAAAAAGTTTGAACTGTTATCTGTTAGATGTACCGTACCAGGAACGTGTAGTAAACGTTCCTGGATGTTCTGTTATTTTTTTTTAATTCACTGTTATCTGTTAACAGCAAATTCAATTATCTGTTATCCTGTTATGAGAACCACTCCCCCCCCCCCCCTCCACACACCCACCCTACCCCACCCCCACACCCCTCGTAAGAGAAATCTGAATGCATGTTACAATACAAGTAGAGGATAATATACTCCCTTCTTTCAAAAAGAGGTACACTACGTTGTTGTCTGCTGTACAGTAGGTACACTACGTTGTTGTCTGCTGTACAGTAAACGAAAAAAAACAACTTCGCCTACCATTGAATTCATATTTGTTCTTTTCTTCTTGGAAAAATGGAGTCTTGAAATGACCATGCCGTTTTTGAAAAGAGTACGAAACAAGCGCGTGATTCTGATTGGCGGATCGGTAAGTTGCTGCAAGCGCTTAACAGCGGATGCGTTACTAGCGATAACGGCTGTACTGTGCAGTCTAAAAGGCTGCTGCTGTTAAAATAACCAACAGACTAACATCCCTAACACGTTTCCACTAGTAATGGATAACAGTACAGGATCGGGTGTCTAGAAAAATAGCCCTGACTTGCATACCAAGTATGAAATGCATTAAAAAAACAAAAGGCCATAACTCAGTTTAAAATTATTGAACCGCAACATTATGACCACTGATACTTCCGAGCAAGTTTCTCTAAATTCTAGCAAGGTGTTTTAGAGAAATAGTCCGTACAAGAATATCATGACCACTGACACTTCCTAGCAAGTTTCTCTAAATTATAGCAAGGTGTTTTAGAGAAATAGTCCGTACAATAATGATGCTCATACTATCATGACGTTCCACTTCGATAATTTTCCACTGACTTATAGCCCTTTGTATTTCTAATTCTTTTCATACTATGTAGTCTTATAAAAGAAAGAATAAGAAGAGTAAAACATATGGTCGGTACAACAGAATGATGGATGTTAACCTAAATATCCTGTAATTTTACCTTGCATTTCGTTTCGGCAAGAGACATACGTGGGGAATACTATTATGTCTAATTCATTTATCTTTTATCTCAAAGAAACTCATTTAATAACACATTGTGTTACCTTGTATTTTCGTCAATTTTTTTATTTATAAATACACGGGCATATTTATGTTTTACGTATATTGCCTATTAATGCTGTCTTGATGGTTAGGGAATAGTTCATGGCGGGGATCCTCGACTCCTGTCGTAGGACGTAAACCACGTTGTCCCGCATATCCACCAATTGTATAGTATTAAAGAGTAGGTGGGAAGCCAATGTATCATTTCCCTCTCTCTGGGGAAGCTCTATGTAACCTATAATATGTTGATGGGACGTTAAACAATATTCTCTGTGGACTAACACAAGCTGCCATCTTTCTTTATTTGCAGAGAGGCCGAAAAACACTTTCGTTACCGAGAAGTAATAACAAAAACAGGAGTCGAGTAAGACTACGCAGTTCAGTCACGTGACGTCGCCACTGTGAAATCGAATCAATACAATGACGTTGTGTTTGCTGGTGCGCTATTTTTAGTAACTTTGGAATACCATGCCTATTAATAGCTCGCCTCCTGCCTCGCGTTGGATATAAAAAAATAAAATTAACCCATCATAATTGAAGCCGACATTCTCTTCTTTCTGACGGTCATTTGGCTGTAAATATCCGTTGACAAATGATGAAATAACATAAAAATTAGTCCAAAAAGTCCAGAAAAAAAAAGTTGGTGCGTGTTTTAATAAAGGTGCCATAGTTGTTATAGTTCAAACAATAATTCCCCCACATGTTTATCAAATAACGTATTCGATATGTCATGTTTTATAGCCAGGAGAATAAGTTTTACAAGCCCATGTTTTGACGTTATAAAAATGTCGGCCGCCGTTTTCCAAATGCGAGATTATGTCGATAGACAATATCAGCGTTTACAAAGTCATCACTGATAATTATGAATGCCGGTTTTATTAAAAATGACAGTTTAAGTTGTTTTATATTTTAACATCTTCATATCATTCATGGGTGACCTGGTTAATGTAAAATATTTGAAAGAAATTTCAATTGTCAGTTTTCCCATGTAAATATGGTGGGTGGGGTATGTTTTTAATGAACACTTCTGTCGATCAGCATTTGTATTATATTTGCAGATTTATATTCCCATATTAATTTTTGGTTCATTTGATTCCCTTCATGTATTTTAAGGTATATTCTGATGATGGAAACTGTCTCATTAAATAATTATTGAGTCAGTTCTGACGATAGAGCTCTGTCCTCTGAGTCTCTGTTGTCTAAATATATTTAACAACATACAGACTACGATAGTAAATCTCGGATCGGTTATGAAGTTTTGTTGTATTTGTTATGTGATTATTACCGTCTTCAATTCCATTCCTATGTCCTAAAAATGTCTATTATAATTGGAAAAAATAAGCATTTTATGCCGCAATAAAACATGTTAAATATGTGTATATTTGTTGATTAAATATATCTAAATTTGTACTGGATCACAGTCGGGGATCTCAAACACTATACAGGGTTGTCAATAAGGACCGATTGCCAATGTGAACGATCTGTTAAAACTTTATATTACATTTCTGCCTGTAATTCTGTGGGAATTAAAAGTGGTAATTCCCTTGGGAAATAAATCCCTAGGGAAATTATAAGATTTTGCCGGAACTACTTTTTTAAGCTTAAAATAGAATGGCTGTTTTTCCAAATGCTTAAAATAGACACAAACACATCTGAATAGTTTATAATAACAAAAAAAAAAGTAGGCTATTCCATTTCATTAAAATAAATAAATATGACTTAATGAAAATAAGAATAATAATAAATAAAATAAACAACAACAGAAAATGTTATTCATTGATCAATGATAAAACAAGAAGATATTCAAATGTCATTGTTGTCTGCTTTACAACAGAAACAATGGCAGAGTATATGCAACCCTGGACTTTACAGGACATTGAGAGCCTGCCTGCACAATCTGAATATGAGGAAATCCCAAATGTGGGTCAACCTGTCTCCCCACCCAGGCCTTCTACCAGTACATCTCGTTTCAATCCAGTAAATAAGGACGAAGTTGCAAATTTCATAGCAGGTCAGAAAAATGTCAATACCCAGAGGAAAACTGATTCAGACGTACGGTTGTTCAAAGAATTTTGTAGGGCTCCAAATGAACATAGAGATATAGAGACTCTTTCTACCAATGAACTTGATGTTTTGTTTGGAAACTTTATTGTAAGCATCAAAAAGGCTGACGGTAACGAATATGAGCCATCGACTATCCGTGGTTTCATGTCAAGCATGGATAGATATCTGAAAAATAAGAATTGTCCACACCAAATCAATAAATGTCCGCTATTTCCACATAGCAACAATGCTATAAAAGCAAAAATGACATCCCTAAAAACACAGGGTCTTGGAAATAGACCAAATGAAGCTGACGAGTTGACCGATGCCGACATTGACAAGCTGTTCGGGGCAGGTCATCTAGGACACGAGACGCCTCATCAAATCATAAATTTGCTACATCTATCGTTCTCTCTGCTCTTCGGAATGCGGGGTGGTGTAGAGCAAAGGAATCTCAAGTGGGGAGATATAGAGCTGCTATGTGATGAAGATGAGGATGAGTATTTGTCACATATCAGAGAGAGACAAACAAAATCTCGAGTTGGAACTGATCAAAAAAATACCAGAAAACTCAAGCCAAAAGCTTGGGCCAATAGCGAAAATAAAGAAAGATGCCCAGTTGAGGCGTACAAAATATATAAACAACAACGGCCACATGAAATGATGAATCCCGATGCGCCATTTTTTCTCGGGATTTATGCCCTTCGCAGCCCCAATTCCCAACAACCATGGTTCAAGAATCAACCGATGGGAAAAAAACACATTTATAAAATCGTGAAAACTATGAAGACAAAGTTCGAATCAGTAAATGATGGTCGCAAACTAACAAATCACAGTGTAAGGAAACACATGTTACAAAAATGTAATGACCTGGGAATGGATGCAACAGCCACTGTCCAAATAAGTGGACATAAAAACTTACAGAGTGTCAATTCCTACTCAAAATTGAATGAACCTCAACAAAAGCATATTGCTGGTGCGCTTATGAATACAAAGAAAACAACACGAAGCCTCACTCAGTTCACGCCTTCCACTTCAAAGCAAAATATGTCGCCCAACTGTAGTCAGATTTTCCACAAACAAAGTGCAAATTCCATGATGTCATCCGTATTCAATGGTACCACATACATAGCTGGTGGAACATTTTATTTCGGGTCATTGCCAGAAAATCCAGCAGTATTATCGCCGCCCTCCAAGACATTCAAAAGAATCAGAGCTATATTATCCGACTCCGAATCAGATTAAAATAGTGTGCGCTTTACACTGTAGAAACAATGGACAAGGGAAATAATTCCCAATATTACAGTGCGACAATGGACAAGTTAATTATTTTTTTTAATTAAAATTGTAATATTTTTCCAATTAATTTAAAATCAAACTGAAGGAATTAATTCTTAATCTTACTGTAAAAAACAGTGATCTTGATCAGTGAAGTAATTCTTACTTCACTGTCTTGATTGATATTTTATGACAAATTAAAAGTTGTGTTGGCAGTTTTAAATGGTTGTTTACTGTCGTTTGTCCCAATCATCCTGGTTTAATTGCAGGTAGAACCTACACTCTCCCTCAATTCCAGCAAGTGTGATGGTGCATCTCATCATACACACTTAGCCAGAACCAAGAAATAGGTAGGCAGTTCACACTCATAGTGCTCCCCCTTGGAAACCATATCCTTGAAAATCTCGGTTCAAAAAAGCACTGAAAAAGTCCATCTCTGTAAGATCAATAATCGTGTGTTAGCGCAATAAATACATTTACTTTAAATAGATTAGAAAATAAACTCACCACCACACGCCTGATCTGAAGTTTTCTCGCTTGTTTTACGTCCGCCATCATAAATTATCACGTCACTCACGGACTCAGTCACATCACGTGTTGCCCAGTTAAAATCCAAATCTATATTAGTAGATGTTTTGAAATTCAACATCATAACACTTCAATTCATTTTAAAACTTTATTAAGATGTGTTTCAATATATTTCCGTGATTAAAATCCAAATATGAATGCTGAATTTCCCAAACTTCGCCAAGTGACACAAACAAAATGTCCGATATTTCAAAGCGGGTCAACCTGTTGTGACCGTTGTAGTGTATTATTGCGCGACGTTCGAAAGTAAGGCAAAGTAAACCCTAGTGAATTCAGAAATATTAATTGAATTGTTTCTCCTAAGCTTAAATTAAAGACCTATAAACATCAGTCGTTTTCTGTAGTGTCCGTGATCCCCGACTTTGTCAAGTTCGTGAAACTTTGAAAAAAGGATGAATTTGAAGACGATCGATACCGGTGATTTATTTTGATTCATTTCTAGTTAAAACGGTTTCTTTTTCGGTTCGACGGATGGAAACTACACTTGTTCGTGGTCTCTTCGTTGTGGTGAGTATGACACGTGTTATAAATTTTAATTCGTTATTTCATCAGGATTGTTGTGAATTTAACACAAAATAGTAATAGAAGCATCACAGTCTAAGCAACTTCAAACCCTATATTGTAATTGGTTAGCATAATAGATTATATTTGTCTATAGATCCGAGTTCGAGTCTCGGTAGGGTTCACTCGCACGACTGTTTAATTAAATAAATAAATAAATAAATATGCAGTACTAAATTAATTTTTGCATCTTCAATTTTAATTATTATTATACAAGCATGTACATCAGGTTTAAGTTAATTTACAATTTTAAGCTATGGCCGAGTCCTGGGTGAACAATACCAATACCCACAGTGCCCCGGTTGTGCCATAGGAGCCGATTAAGCCAGTTAATCTTGCAACCGTGAAGGAAGTTCTCGACCTGCGAACATTCCTTTATTTTGAATGATGCTGCGTGTACAGATCAATTGATAGAACTCTTCCTGGTGTATGGGGATTGTGATTTTAACAGTTTGCGCAGGAAAATTGGTCTTGTAGCTAAGAAATCAAAGTATCTGAAACAAAATAAAAAGAAATCAGGCCTAAGTTATGACGATTACTTGCTTGACAATATGGCCCCACCTGCTAGTAAGATGGATAGTGACATTACCGCATTAGGGACAGAACAATCAGAAATAGTTATGTCCACAGTTAGAATTGTTGTTAATGAAAATAGAACATTAAAAAGGACTGTGTCTGAAATGGAAGGATCTAATACAGAATTACTTCAAGAAATTAAAATGAAAGATGAAAAGCTACAGAAAGCATTCAAATCCTTAGGGGAAATTGCTGATGGATATAAAGTTTTAGTTGAAAAAAAAAGAGAATGATAAAGTGTTATTGCAGAATCAAATGTTAAAATCTAATGAGCAGTATGAAAAGGCCTCGGCTGATATAGCTTCCCTTATGGTGGAAATAGTTAAGTCACGTGAAAAGCTATCGCAGTATACACCAATAAATGTAAATAAGAAGCTGAAAAGAAAGTCTGAGAAAATTGGAACACTATCGTCGGAAGTAAAATTATTACGAAAAGAAAAACAGGGTCTCCAAAATGAAAACGATGGTCTTTGGGAGTATGTACTGCGACACAGTGAAACATTTCAGGAAGAAAGAGATGATCAAAACAATGAGCAACAGAAATATGAAAAAGTGAACCTCCAAAAGCGTGTTTCGAGATTGAAAAAGAAAATTGAAGTATTGAATATTGAAAAGACCACATTGATAAATGAAAAAGAAAATATTGAAGACAGATATGAGGAGAAAATCCTAGAAATGAAATGAACTCGATGAATTACAACAAATTATTGACATAAATGAAACTGAAAAAATAAAAACATTCGCAAATGGAAATACAGTAATGAAATTCGACAATGCTGCATGCAGTTAATACATGAGTGCAATGTAAGTCTGAACAAGCTGCCATCAGTAATTAATACTGTATTGAAAAGTCTGACAGGAAAAGTGCCTCAAAAACTGCCGTCAAAGACATTACTCAGCTGGCTAACAGTCGAAGCTAAAGCCATCGCATCAAGACAAGTTGCGCATGCCATGTTAACAGACTTTGATGCAGCAGGCATGGTCGGCAACACTTTACACCACGACGCAACAACCAAATTTCACAGCCATTATGAAGGTTTTCAGGTTACTCTGAAGTCGGGTGACAGCATGACAATGGGTGTTAAAGAGGTTGGTGGGGGAGATGCGCAGACATACTTCGATGCTTTTCTAGACACGGTTGACGACCTCACAAAATCAATGTCTGCAACTGGAGTAAAAATTACATGTCGGATCAGTGCGCAACAAATGGAAAGCTCAATCAAAGTTTAAGCTAAATCAGGGAGGAGTTAATGCCCGCAGTCGTTGAAAATGTTGATGCTCTTACGAACGCGGAAAAATCAGACATATTGACAACTGGGAAGAACTCCTGTCGGTTACACCTGCTTGCACATTTTGGTACTTGTGCAGACAAAGTTTGTTTGTAAAGGTGAAAATCCACATTGCTTCCAAAAAGATGAAAGTGGTACATTCAGGCTAGTGAGGACGGCAGCGAAAACATTGACCAAAAAGGGGCTCAGATAAGGCGGGTGTGGCTTCCTACTGGCAGACTTACCTAAAAGGAAAAGAGAAAGAAAATAAGTTAGTTACATTTTATGGACATAGAATCAAGGTTGCGTTTCATGATTGTGGAGCACTATACTATCACCACAATGATATAAGAACATTCTTAAATGAATTCAGTGACCAAAATAAGCTCTTGAGGGCAGTAGCATTTGACGTGAACGAAGAAGTATTTATCGCGGGCTGTCGAGCAATGGGAATCATAAATAAGTTAATAACAGGTCCCTTCTGGAACATCCTCGAATGATGATCTACTACAACTCAAGATTGGACTGGAAAGATGGGCATCAAATGGCCAGGATGCCATGTCCGGTGAGCTGATGTTCCCCAAAGAAAAAGCACCTGTAAAGAAAGATAAAATTTACGAGGCGCTGTTTGAGGAAACCAATAATGAACAAATGGACACTATGACTCAGATGGCAGTTGAGCTTATATGTTCTGAAATGTTCATTATATTAGAACGTCAAGCTGCATCGCAACTACCAGGTGGTGATTATTTTCAGCCGTCGCAAATGCTGTCCCTACAGTCGTCCAATGTTCCAAAAACCAACACGATTTCTGAGAGAGATATGGCTGTACTGGATAATCTCATCAGGATCAAGCCATCAGCCAGAGCACTAACGATGGAGACACAAGCCATGTGCATGAAGAACAAACCCTTTTTGTGGCTGGAAACACTATCTGAAGACGACAAATCAGACATAATGAATGGGGCGAGAAAGATTGGACATGCAATTAAAGCAGAGTTTAAAAACAGAAATAAATAAATCCAGGAACAAATCAGGCAGAAACTGGAAAAAAAGGTTGAAATAAAGGAAATGAAGGAAATGACGCAAAAAACGAAATACACTAATGATCTGATGAACATCGGTGGCCTTTGGGACATTTCAGACGTTGCATCAAACCTTGAAAACATCGACGGCGACACTGAAAAAAAAGTTGAAAAGAAAACACACGATGCCCTTATGTCACAAATTAAATTCCATAAGCATGTGTTGAAGGCAACCGGGCCAAGACAAATATTTCAAGAGCAGACGAACAATACGAAATACTCAAATGATAAACTTAAAGCAAATTTACTTCAAATACTGAACTTAAATGAAACAAATGTTGAAGGAGAAACTTCCGCTGGTTTGGTTTATAAACCTATTGAAGAAATGAGAAAGGGTGTTGATGAGAAGAAAAAAGAGGTTTGGGCAAAGGTTTTGGAGGGGAGAGACAAATTGAAAGTGAGAAAATGTCAAAAACAGTTAGATTATTTTTTGGAAGATCCGACCCGACTTGTAGGTGAGAAAATCTAACACAAATGTATCGGGGACACAGGCGTGGCAGAGTGGTTTGATGGAGAAGTCCTGTCCATAAGAAAAAACAAAAAAGACAAAATAAAAACTGAGTTTGATTTGAAATATTTCGAGGAAGACTCCGATATCTGGTTTTTCCCTCTTCTCGCGGATTTGAAGAAAGGAGATCTTATAATATGTTAAAACACAAGTTTAGTGTATTATGAACTGAATTCATATCAATTAAATCAATACCATTAGAATGGTTGTAAAAAGATGTTTCATTTGATATATATCATGCCTATATTTGTTGTATTAATTTTTTTTCTCGATTTTCCATTATTTCAAAATGGCCGCCACCTTAAAATAGCCGTTAAATATGTAATATATGTGTAAATAACAACTTTTAAATGGAATAAATCAACATATTTGATTATTTAAAGACACAATTTCATTACTCATTGTATAAATTAGGATTAGTGATGAAAGAAAACAATTATTTCAATATAAGCTTGAATTTTGATATGCGGCGGCCATCTTGGTGGCCATTTTGAATTTTATGTCTTGTCACCTTCATCAAACTTGGTGCGTTTGAGAATGACCGTTTAGAAAATGTATGGTTTCATGTGGTTATAAACAGAGAACATCATTGAAATATAATTAAACATGATTAAAATGACATATTTCTTTTAAATTGGTGCCATAAATACACTATATAATTGTATTCATTAATTGGTAAATAATTCCCCCAAATTGGGCAACCCTTGTACATTTCACTGTATACCGTAACTTTTTTATTTTTCAACCGATTTTGATGAAATTTTCACTGTTGGAATTGAGAGACCTTGTAGCATTTAACGTCTGTCCATGCATACCATTTTTAACAGATAAGTAAATTTGACTGAACTCCCTAGTAAGACAAACTTCGATTTATATATTTATTTCACCTAATATTCATTGAGATTAATATTAAAGAATGGTTACCAATAGTATTTAAACGGTGTATCTTTTTTTTTTAGATATTATTGCGATCACATTTGTTCAAATAAAGTGTTTTGGTCCAGACACCTTATCAGCTCTCACCGTTGTGAGTTTTAATCACAATGGGAGATAGACTTATCAGTGAGAAAGTATAGATTATTGCGAATGGCTGGTGGTATACACTTTTCCAATAAATACGCCACTCATTGAGTATCTCCCGTGGTAAGCGCGTGTGACGTCATAACAAGGACACTTTTTTTTCCAAAAAGAAATCTCAAATGATCGTGTTGTCTGTAGCGACTTGTAAACAAAGCGCCATTTTCCTGAACTGATACACCAAAGTGCAGATTTTCTGAACTGATACAGGTAAGAACATTGTGTGCATCTAATTTACACATTTTGATCGATTTGGCGATGTCTACCTTCCTCCAATGACAATATTTATGGATCTGCAGCGGCGGAGTTGAAGAAAAATGCAGTGTCGTCATAGGCCATTTTGAAGAGTAACTCAGTTTCAATTAAAAATGTATTTATGCAATACTCTGCGGTGTTTAATGACTGTTATACTTGACCAGAGAGGCCCAAGGATACCAAGCTGTTAACGGGAGTCTTTTTCATTTTCCCGCTCTCACATGACGTACGTGCGGCTATGAGCGTGCGACTAAATAATTTCAGTTAATTTTTTATAACAGCGTTAAGTAATGTATAAAGACAATTAAACTATGCATCAAACGTTAATATTAATCAGTAGATCTGTGTATGGATAATCATCACTAATGTCAGGAAGACACTTACTTAAATACCCTGATAATGTAATATTTATTTTCAGTGATCAATGGCAAGTGCAGAGAAACTCCCATTGGGGTTGTCGTAAAACCTGACACAGAGTCTTCCATGTCCTTGCAAAACAGTAAGTTTGATAAACTCTTGTATGTGTATATTAATTTGATATCCACGAGAGTGATCAGTAATGCATTGGCATATTCAGGGGCATAACCTGG
>JAWPHD010013198.1:0-70165 GCA_037043455.1 Cyrtodaria siliqua
TTGTTTTGTGATTCTTATAATATACATATACAAAAAAAAATATGAATACTCATATGATTCAATATACAAGATGTTCCTGTTATATAAATTATCATAAATATCATATAAATATGTATCATTCGAAAATTATGCTAAAGAATCATGTGGCAAAAATTAGGTAGTGTATTACAACTAACATGCTATTGCCAAATATAAAATTATACAATTATAATTACAGTTGAAGCCTAAGATTTTCTGAGTTTTAAATTAAGATACTTATGAATTAAATAGAAAATGTTAAGTAATTATGACTTTACTTACTCTTAGTGTTCACATCTTTGCCGAATTATCTAAGTTTCCTAATGAACAAAACCAACTTGAGAATGTTCATAAGACAAAATTCCAATAGACTGAAAGCAAACTGCCAAACATATGGCGTGAACCATTAGGCTAATTAGATAGGGTTTCTGGAGAGACGGTGCGTCAGCCCCAAGCAGGTAGTGAGATTTATGGCCATTTTAACATCTCATTTACAGTTACTAATGATTACTGTAGCCTGATAAGCCGAGCATCCAGAAGATGCCTAAGTTGTGGACTTGTTTGTAGGACCTGTATATGCGAAAGAAAGCTTGGGATTGCAATTGGCGGGCCCACTGGAGCGGTAAAGCGTCACAATTACTAAAAATAGAAAAAGGGAGGTTACCGCCTCCATAAACTTTTGTCTAGGACATGAAGGCATTGCGATGTGAAACTTGCCAGACGGTAGGTAGCCTAATATACTGGAAAGCAAAGCCTTGGGATTGCCATTTGAGTCACTGGGCAGGGTCAAGGTCAAGGTCACTAGTTACTAAAAAATGGAAAAAATGGTTTCCGCTTCCATAACTTTTGTTAGGAATTAGATGTTGCCGAATAGAAACTTGCAGGCGCAGTTACCCTCTTAATATAGAAAGAAAGCTTGCGGATCTTTATATATTGGATCACTAGGGTCAAGCGTCACCATTACTAAAATTAGAAAAACGATTTCCTGCTCAATAACTTAAGTAAGGATTGAGATATTAGAATGAAACTTACTGTGATAGGTAGCTGAATATGAAAAGGAAGTTTAGCGGATTTGCATTATGGGATCAAATGGGGCCAACAGGTCAAGCGTCATTCGCCTACTAAAAATAATAAAAACAGGTTTCCTCTGCCTCAATAATTTTTAGTTGCGGAATGAGATATATTGGAACGAAACTTGCTAGTGTGTGGGTACCCTTATATGGAAAGGAAAGCCTTTGGATTGTATTTGGGTATCACTGCGGGCAAAGCGTCAAGATCACTGCTTACTAAAAATAGAAAAATGGTTTTCCACTCAGTAAGTAAACTTAAGTAAGGAATGAGATGTCTAGAACGAAACTTGCTGCTAGTAGGTAGCTCTATATCAAAAGAAAGTCTTGGCGATTGCATTTCGGAGTCAAAATGCGTCATTGCTTACTAAAATTAGAAAAACTATTTCCTGCTCAATAACTTAAGTAAGATTTGAGATATTAGAATGAGAAACCTTACTGTGTAGGTAGCTTATATGAAAAGGAAGTTTGGGATTGCATTCTGGGATCAATGGGGCCCAAAGGTCAAGGTCATTGCCTACTAAAAATAATAAAACAGGTTTCCTCTGCTCGATAATTTTAAGTTGGGAATGAAGATATTGGAACGAAACTTGCTGTGTGGGCCGTACCTTTATACGGAAAGGAAGCTTTGGATTTTATTTGGGATCACTGGCGGCCAAAGGTCAAAGATCACCTGCTTACTAAAAATAGAAAAATGGTTTCCACTCAGCTAAGTAAACTTAAGTAAGGAATGAGATTGATGTTAGAACGAAACTTGCTGTGTAGGTAGCTACTTATATCAAAAGAAAGTTTGGAGATTGCATTTCGGGTCAATGGTCATTGTTACTAAAAATAGAAAAAACGCGTTCTTCCACTCAATAACTCTAGATGGAAATAATTAACTTAGATGGAAAATAATTATATTTATTCCATAGTGCTTCAACTGTTTATATATCACTTTAAATACTAGAACTTCAATAATTCATTTATGTAATTTGCCTGTTTTTTTGTAGAAAAAAACATTTTTTTCATCTTTAGCCAGTCAATTTTATCCGCCTCTCTGAAAGTTTCCCCCACTGCGGAAAGAATCTGCCTAGCCAATTCTTTCATCCAGAGGGAAGAAACCTGGCTAGCTGATTCTATCCCCCCATAGTTGAAAGCTTTCCCCCGAGGGAAATAATTGCTAGCTGATTATTCTTTATCCCCCCCCTCCTACTACAATGTCTTTTTGGCATACATGTAATAATATTTCAAATGGAAAACCTGGTCTTCGATGGAATTTCCATGCTTTCTTGTTACTATTTGTTTTTATTTAAACATGGCCAAATATACACAAGTATACTCCTGAAAAATACAATGAAAACCTAACAATTTTAGTGTCTTCCACCTTAGAGGTGCTGCCCGAACGGGGTGGGAGAAGTGAGGGACTGGTCTGTGTCTTGTGTGGGGGAGGGGGGGAGGGGGCGGGGGGGCTGTGATGGCTGGCGGATGCAGGGGAAGAAGAGGTAAATATCGGTCAAAATATCTATTTTTCTTTCTCAATAAAATGTTAGTTATGATTTTGGAATATCAGTATAACTGAGACTCTGGGATAGGCGGTCAAAAGTTCAAATACGCAAATACCCTAACATATTCTTTATATTCATTTACAGTGTCATACATGCTATTATACTTAGAAAAGCATAAATAAATACTATTACTGATCTGAGCTATCAAAGAACGATCAAAAACAATTACTCTGATAGCATCGATTACAAGGCATAAAGGGACAATCATATACCCTCCCCCATTAACAAATCTCATCTATATCAATATCCAACTAAACCTAACACTACCAACAATAAAATCAAATCACCCCAAACAACAACCCATCCAACAATAATTCAACACCAACACCCAATAACATCAATAACAACCCAATCCCCCCTAACCCCCCCCATCAACACAACATAAAACACCCAAAAACAAACCCAACACAATACAAACAAATCAAAACCAACACACCCCCCAAAACAAAAACACACTAAACCACACACCCCACAAACCCCCCCCCATACCACCACTAACCACAATAAACCAAACCCCCTAAAAAAAAACCCAAACAACCCACCCCAACCAACCACCCACAACCAAACACCCCCAAACTCCCCCACACCCTAACCCCCCAAACAACCCACCAAACCCAACCACACCCCGACCACCACCCAAAAACAACCACCCCAAACCCACAACACACCCCACACCAAACCCACCACCAACCCACCCCAAACAACCCCACAACCAACAAACCCCCCACCCCCCCAAACCACCCCCACCACCCCCCCCCACACACCACCCCACCAACCCAACACCCCCCCCCCACCACAACCCCCCCCCCCCCCACCAAACCCCACCCCCAAACCCCAACCACACCCCCACACCCCACCCACCACACCAACCCACAACACCCCCCCACCACCCCCCCCCACCCACCAACACCCCACCCACACAACCCAACACCCCCAACAACCCCACCACACCCCCACCCCCACCAAAACCCACCAACCACACAAACCCCACCACCCACACCCCCCACCCCACCCCCACACCCAACCACCAACCCCCAAACACCACCAACACCCCCAACCACCAACAACCCCACCCACACCAACACCCCCCCACCCAACACCAACCACCCACCCCCAACCCCACACACCCCCACCCCAACACCCCCAACCCACAACCACCCCCCACCACAACCACCACCCCCCCCCCCCCACCCCCCCCCCACCACCCCCACCCCACCCAAACACACCCCACCCCACCACCACCCACCCCCAACCACCCCCCCACCCCACCCCCCCACCCACCACAACCCCCCCCCCCCCCAACCCCACACCCCCACCCCCCCACACCCCCCCACACCCACACACCAACCCCACCCCCCCACCCACACCCACCCACCCCACCCCACACCCCACAACCCACACCCCCCACCCCCCCCAACACCACCAAACCCCCCACACCACCCCAACCCAACCCCCACCACCCCCCCCCCCCCCCCCCCCCCAACACAACCCCCAACCCCCCCAACCCCACCCCCCCCCAACACCACACCACCCCCAACCCACCCACCCCCACACCCCCCAACCCCCCCCAAACCCCACCCACACCCCACCCCCCCCACACAACAACAACCCCCACCCCCACACCCCCCCCCCACCCCACCACACCCCCCCACACCCCCACCCAACCCAACCCCCACCACCCCCAACCCCCACCACACCAAAACCCCCCACCCACCCACCCCCCCAACCCCACACACCCCCCCCCCACCACCCACCCCCCCCCACACACCCCCACCCACCCCACAACCCACCCCCACCCCACACCCCACCCCCCCCCCCCAACCCCCCCACCACCCCCCCCACCCCCACCCCCCCCACCACCCCACCCCCCCACCCACCCCCCCCCCCAACCCCCCCCCCCCCCACCACCACACCCCCCCCACACCCCCCCCCACACAACCAACCACCCCACCAACCACCCACACCACCCCCACCCAACCCCCCCCCCACCAACCCCACACACCCAACACCCCCCACAACAAACCACCCCCAACCAACCCCCCACAACACAACACAACCCACCAACACACACCCCAACCCCACAAACACAAACACCCCCCCACCCACCACCACCCAAACCAACAAAACCACCCCAACAACCACACCCCAACAACCCCACCCCAACACAAACACACCCCCACAACACCCAACCCCCACAACCACCCCCACAACCCCCCCCCCCCCACCAACCCCCCCAACCCCCCACCCCAACACCCCCCCACCCCCAACCCCCACCCCAACACCACCCCCAACAACAACCCACAACACCCTCCCACCACCAACCACACCCCCCCCCCAACACCCCCCAACTCAAACCAACCCACAAACCAAAACAAACAACCACCAAACCCACCCCCAACCCCACCCCACACCAACCCCCACACCCACCACCCCCACAAACCCCCACCAACCACCTCCAACTCAAACCACCCACAACCCACCCACCCCACCCCCACACAACCTAAACTCCACCCCAACCACCCATACACAATCACAACCTCCACAACCAAACCAACAACACTAACAAACCACAAAAAAATACCAACAAACCCACCAAACAACAAACACCTAAACCTCCCCCTTAATACAACCCCACTCCAAACCCAACTAACCACTCCCTACCAAAACCAAACCCACAACCAATCCAAAACAAACACCATCCCCTAAACCACAGATCCAACATACTCTCACAAAGCTCTCATCACCCCACCACCCCCCCCACCCAACACCCACCCCCCCTCATACCATCCACCCCCCATACTAACAACCTTCCTACCCCCCAATAAACCCCTCCCCACTCATCAACCCCACATTCCTAATCTAAACAAACCAACACCCCCTCAATATCCCTCTACAACCCCTCCCCACAGAAATACTACACATCCCCAATACTCACACTCATTCACCCTACCAACCCCCTAATACAATCTAATCCCAGCCCCAGATTCAATTATACAGCAAACCATCAGCAAGCTACCCAGTCTTTACCTCCACCTCTACCATCTAAGTGTGCCCCCTACCTGGACAGTTCTTTGTAGCCAGCATGTCAGCGGAACCAGCCACTCATAACAGCCAGGGAACCAGCACTCATTGTAGTCTAACCTATCATGAAAGCTAATCAAATATTAAACCACAACCTAAAGCTTTCAAACATCATTACATTTTTACCTAACCCAAACACTTGCTATTCGTGATTGCCCATTCTTGTTTGTGTAGTGTAGATTCCTCTACTTTTTGGAGAAACTTCCAATTACATAATTAACAGTGTTCTTTTTTTGTCTATTTTTACAGCCATTATTGGGCTATAATCCCAATGCCCTAATAAAAAGAAGCGTTAGTGTGACAAGTACTGAGAACGAACACACTTTTAAATGCCTCCTGCTTGACCTTAGTGTACTGAAAACAGTTATAATTAATATTAGGATGAAAGATACAATTATTAAAATGAACGTTATTACTGTATATTTTTCCAATTTTATGGGAAATGACGCTAAAATTCCCAATTGTTATGTTCCTAAAGTATAGAAAAAAACACTGTTCAGCCTTCACCACCTCACTCTGGCCACCATTATTACATTTTTTAAATAATTTTTATAGTATTAGAACTGCTAAAACATAAATTTGTTAATGTGAAAAAAAATCAAAGTAAAACAAAATAATTGTAGAATCGAAAACCGTTGATGCAGACACATCATATCATCACGTGTGAACTGTGTGTCAAGTGTAATAACAATCCATGAACACTTTTGAAGTGAAAGCCACATGAAAGTTCATTGTAGAGTGGAAAATTGTAAGTCAAACAAAGGACAATAATACTATAATAAACGAATTCGACAACGCGCCAATCGCAAATACCCATGTTTTCTTTACACAGGTCAATTCCCTTTAACCATGTATCCATTCTACAAGTAATTGTTTTGATCGTTCTTTGATACTCAAGATCAGAAATAGTATTATTTATGCCTTTTCTAAGTTATACATGTATGACACTGTAAATGAATAAAAAATGTTTAGGGTATTTGCGTATTTGAACTTTTGACCCCCTATCCCAGAGTCTCAGTTATACTGATATTCCCAAAATCATAACAACATTTTATTGAGAAAGAAAAATAGATATTTGACCGAATTTACCTCTCTCTCCCCCATCCCCCACCATCACCCCCCCCCCCCCCCCCCCCCCCCCACACACACAACCAGCCCCACTCTCCCCCACCTCGGCCACACCCTCTAAGGTGGAAACACTAAAATTGTTAGGTTTTCATTGTATTTTCAGGAGTATACATTGTGTATATTTGCCATGTTTAAAAAAAACAAATAGAACAAGAAACATGGAAATTCCACGAAGACCAGGTTTTCCATTTGAAAATATTATTACAGCTACCAAAAAACATTGTAGAGAGGCGGAAAAAAATCAGCCTAGCAATTATTTCCCCCGGCGGGAAACTTTCAACTATGGGGGGATAGAATCAGCTAGCCAGTTTCTTCCCCCTGGAGAAAGAATTCGGCTAGCAGATTCTTCTCCCCGGGGGAAACTTTCAGAGAGCGGATAAAATTGACTGCTAAAGATGAAAAAATGTTTTTTTCTACAAAAAACAGCAAATTACATAAATGAATTATTGAAGTTCTAGTATTAAGTGATATAAACAGTGAACACTATGGAATAAATATAATTATTTCCATCTAAGTTAATTATTTCCATCTAAGTTATTGAGTGGAAACCGTTTTTTCTATTTTTAGTAACAATGACCATTGACCCGAAATGCAATCCCAAACTTTCTTTTGATATAAGCTACCTACACAGCAAGTTTCGCTTCTAACATCTCATTCCTTACTTAAGTTTTACTTACTGAGTGGAAACCATTTTTCTATTTTTAGTAACAGTGATCTTGACCCTTGCCCCCAGTGATCCCAAATAAAATCCAAAGCCTTCCTTTCCGTATAAGGTACCCACACAGCAAGTTTCGTTCCAATATCTCATTCCCAACTAAAATTATCGAGCAGAACCTGTTTTATTATTTTTAGTAAGCAATGACCCTTGACCTTGGCCCCATTGATCCCAAATGCAATCCCAAACTTCCTTTTCATATAAGCTACCTACACAGTAAGTTTCATTCTAATATCTCAATCTTACTTAAGTTATTGAGCAGAAATAGTTTTTCTAATTTTAGTAACAATGACCATTGACCCCGAAATGCAATCCCAAACTTTCTTTTGATATAAGCTACCTACACAGCAAGTTTCGTTCCTAACATCTCATTCCCTTACTTAAGTTTACTTACTGAGTGCGAAACCATTTTTCTATTTTTAGTAACAGTGGATCTTGACCCTTGCCCCCAGTGATCCCAAATACAATCCAAAGCTTCCTTCTTCCATATAAGGTACCCACACAGCAAGTTTCGTATCCAATATCTCATTCCCAACTAAAATTATTGAGCAGAACCTGTTTTATTATTTTTAGTAGCAATGACCTTGACCTTGGCCCCATTGATCCCAAATGCAATCCCAAACTTCCTTTTCATATCAGCTACCTACACAGTAAGTTTCATTCTAATATCTCAATCCTTACTTAAGTTATTGAGCAGAAATCGTTTTTCTAATTTTAGTAATGGTGACCTTGACCCTAGTGATCCAATATAAAATCCCAAGCTTTCTTTCTATATAAGGTAACTGCCCTGCAAGTTTCATCGCAACATCTAATTCCTAACAAAAGTTATGGAACGGAAACCATTTTTCCATTTTTTAGTAACAGTGACCTTGACCTTGACCCCAGTGACCCAAATGCAATCCCAAGCTTGCTTTCCAGTATAAGCTACCTACCCTGCAAGTTTCATCGCAATGCCTCATTCCTAACAAAAGTTATGGAGCGGAACCCCTTTTTCTATTTTTAGTAATTGTGACCTTTACCCCAGTGGCCCCAATTGCAATCCCAAGCTTTCTTTCCATATACAGTCCTACAAACAAGTCCACAACTAGCATCTTCTGGATGCTCGGCTTATCAGCTACAGTAATCATTAGTAACTGTAAATGAGATGTTAAATGGCCATAAATCTCACTACCTGCTGGGCTGACCACCGTCTCCAGAAACCCTATCTAATTACCTAATGGTCACCATATGTTTGCAGTTTGCTTTCAGTCTATTGGAATTTTGTCTTATGAACATTCTCAAGTTGGTTTGTTCATTAGGAAACTAATAATTCGGCAAGATGTGAACACTAAGAGTAAGTAAATCATAATTACTACATTTTCTATTTAATTCATAAGTATCTTAATTTAAACTCAGAAAATCTTAGCTTCAACTGTAATTATAATTGTATAATTTATATTTGCAATACATGTTAGTTGTAATACACTACCAATTTTGCCACATGATTCTTACATAATTTTCGAATGATACATATTATATGATATTATGATAATTATATAACAGGAACATCTTTGTATATGAATCATATGAGTATCATATAAGAATCACAAAACAATACACGAAAAAAAATCATGAAAATTATATAAAAATGTGTATTTTTAAAAACGCAAAGTTTGTGGGTTTATTTGTATTAAAAAAAATATACGAAACTCCTACATGTATTACATAAATATCATATGGAACATTTTATATGATAATTATATGTGGCTCCTTTTATAGAAGAATCATGATTCTCATATGAGATTACATGTGTATGATTATTATATGTGGCTCCTTTTATAAGAGAATCATGATTCTCATATGGGATTACATGTGTATGATTATTATATGTGGCTCCTTTTATAGAAGAAGCATGATGTGTACGTAGTTCTACAGAAACCGGGAAATATGAATGACATTTACAATGTTACTGGTATTCTGTCACTCCTTGAGAGGTTTTGGAGAGATAAGCATATTGGGATAAAACTTGCACTCATCCTGAGTCTAGGAGGAAATTATTACCTACCGAAGTTTCACGGAATATCACATTCAAAGACTTTAGAAACCTTC
The DNA here is from genome assembly GCA_037043455.1 of Cyrtodaria siliqua. Taxonomy (NCBI): domain Eukaryota; kingdom Metazoa; phylum Mollusca; class Bivalvia; order Adapedonta; family Hiatellidae; genus Cyrtodaria; species Cyrtodaria siliqua. Next base: position 9,645 of record JAWPHD010013198.1, read on the forward strand.
ATGAGCAATCAAATATTGAAAGACGACCTTTTCAAAATCGAAAAACGAGACGAGAACAGGAATATCAAAATTACATTTAACACGGAAATGTACAAAGAATTCATAAAGTGTCTTTATAGTCCAAAGACTATCAACCCTTCTGATTTTACATTTGACGAAATTAGACAAATTTCAATTTTACCACCAAAAGTCAAGATCGGTTTGGGCCATAAAACCCCACAGACCTGGATGTCACCAGCCACCGCCATTGAACAACTTGGCAAACATGTAGAGTGCTTAATTGCATACTATCTGACGGCAGGAAAACATGATGCCCCGATGCCAAACTTTTTAAGAGACGGTTGCCTAAGAACTCTAGAAGACAGTTCCTTAGAATATGATCTAGGACCTCACTCTCACATACAGGATGTCAAAGAGTTGTTACTTCTTGATCAAGAAAGTCTTCGAGACAAATTGAGGCAGTATCAGAAACGAAAGCATGACAAAACTCCACAGAAAGGACGAAGGCGAAAATTGAAGCCTACAGCTACCTCAACACCAAGGTATTAAAACGTAATTTCATTTGCCATTTTCTTACATCAGTGATAGAGCATTGTTTTAGCAGGTTTTAAAATAATAATAGCACAAACATATATATATACCAATGTTATTCTATCACAGTTAGTTAGGTTATAATCATAACAACTAGTAGCAAGGTCATTGAAACCTAATGTCATTTTAATGCATCTTGAAATGAGTAAGAATTATTCTGTTTCTATTTGTAGTAACGGGGTGACCTTGACCCAAGTGACCCTAAATGCAATCCCAAGCTTCCTTTTTATATAAGGTATTGCAGGTTTCATTGCAATACCTCATTCCTAACAAAAGTTATTGAGCAGAAACCTTTTTACTACTTTGAGTAACGGTGACCTTGACATTGATCCCAAATGCAACCCCAAGCTTTCTTTCCATATAAGCTACCTACCCTGCAAGTTTCATCGTAATACTTAGAAAAACATATTATTATACACTGTAATCCCTTCATCAAAATGTTCGTTTGAGACATAATCAAAAAAATAATCCAACCTAACCTCAGGGAAGACATCCGAGTTTTAAATAATAAATCATTTGAAATGCTGTGTCTCTCTTTCATAGACGATTATTATACCAATTGATGTGCACAAGTATGGAAAAATAACACTGTATTTGAATTATTATTTGATGCACCCCCCACTGGCCCCACTGATGACGTAGGAGAAAACAAATGTATACAGTGTAATCCCATCACCATAACATTTCATTTGAGACATAAAAAATAATTACAATTTGTTTTTTTACCCCAAATCCACCCCCACAACCCACACTGGGCCCCCGGGCAGACGTTCGAAGTCGAAGTAATAAAATCGTTTGATTTGTTGTTTATCTTTCATAGACGGTTACAGATACCAAGTAATGTTGCTCTTGCACGCCGTCATCATATGGTGAAGTCATACCCTAAGTTTGGTTGAATTCTGTTCAGTGGTTTAGGAGGAGATATGGTAACGGACGGACAGACGTGCGGACGAACGGAGGCAATTTTAATATACCCTGTGTTTTTTTCAAAATCGTGGGTATAATTAGGCATTAACAATGTTTGATGTAAACTAAAGGGACATAAGGTCATCAGTTGTTATTTGTATATGAAGTTTGATAACAATCAGTCCGAAAATGTTTGAGAAAAAATGTGTTACAGGACATTTAGTCTCATTTATTTGACGTCTGGGGTGCTTTTTTTTTTACATACTGACATTTATAGATGCACCCTGTGACGTCCCATTGCGTTTGACCAAAAGCCATGTGGACAATTTCAGACAGTGTGTAAATTTCTGTTATCGTTTCTTGTATGACGTCACTGCACTGACACCTGTGTTTTTCCGTTCAAACAATGCATAGTGCCTAGATTTAAACTAACTTATTTCTTATTAAAATGTTTTGGGGATTTAAAATTTAGGTGAAATGGAGGTCAACTTCCGGTAGATTGAGATATTCATTAGGTGAAAATAAAGGCCTACCAGAATGTGGAGGTCTTTTATTTTATTGATCACTGATTGGTCAAATTATTTTAATGATGTCATGTGAAAGTTATGAATGGGTGATGTAGAGGGACATAAGGTCATCAGTTGTTATATATGTGTATGTTTTGGAACAATCAATTCGAAACTACCGGTATTTCAGAAAAAATGTGTTAAGGACAGCGCGTATCAAAAATCGTCTCGCCATTTGTATGTACGTGTAATTTATGCATTACTGTAGCTCAAGGATTTTGTTCATTTTCTCACAAACAATACAAAGCATATGGTAATCTTAAGGCATGTGAGTGGGGTGGGTGTTGGGGTGGGGAGGTCTGTGTTAGTCATTTAGTGTATTCATAAATGAGTACGTAATACAGTGTTTGATCATAATGTTATTAATGATGTAACCAGGTTACAGGTACAAACGTTGAATAATCGATTACCAACCCTGTGTCCTCGATATCTCAGAGACAGAGGTCTGCCTATTGATTATATTATATTTACCACCTGTGACCAATGCCAAACACTTGGTACCGACTTTATACGAGCAAGAATGATGACACAAACGTAGTGCCGTCCAAAACTACAGACAAATGGCGGTGAACAATAAAAGGGAAGCAACTCGTTCAAGAGTATACTGTACAACCGCACTTTACCTGTTTGTGAAACACACTCCCTTACAAAGAGTACAGGGGCGGACCCAGAGGTCTAAAATGTGAAACGTATGCAAATGAACGTATGCAAATGCATATATATAAAGCTTTTTTTTTTTAGTTGCAGAAGTGTCGTCCTCCACCTAAAAAAACAAACTCATTTGTGTATGTGTTTTTGAAAATTGTTGGTTCCCTAATCCTGTATCCGCCCCCGAATACCTTTGTGATACTATGGTGAACACAATAAACCACCACCAAGCTAAACTCATAAAAAAAGCATGGAACCTGTACGATACAATATGTAAGATAGATAATAATATAAGATTTATTTGGAGTCGGCAAGACACTGTGGGTTAGGGTACTGTGGCTCGTCCAAGGACGATTTAAACAAAATAGGCATAAGACGCATAAGAAAATGCCAACATCATTATATAACAGTTTGTGAACAAACAATTATTTAACAACTGTTATTAAAGACATATCATTACACAGGACATAAAGTCACATGTAGAGCGACATTTTGTACTAAAACATTACAACCAACACAGACATATTAATAAACAGGCAGGAAACTTCCTATCTGAAACCTGGGCTGATAATCATATAAAGCCCTGCTGAAACAAAGAAGTAGCCAAAATAGCACGTGACACCTTAACCTTCGCTACTATCTCCTCTGTCATTCATTCAAAGGATTCATAATGAATATCAAAATGGGATTATAATAATTTTTTTATTTTTTTCAACAAAGAGAAGTTGTATAAAAAGCTGTCTAAAGATAAAAAATCTCATCATTTTTGGCTTTTCTCTTAAAAAACCAAGGTCTTTTCCGCTGAACTCCTTGTTTTTTAAATGGTAGAGTAAGGACATTAGTCATTAGAAGGAGAATTACATTTTTGGTGGGTTTTGACATAAAATAAAATTGTATCTATAAAACTCTTCAAGATACAAATGTTTAAAGTTGGGATACATTTTGAGAAATTTTCGCACTGTCCCACGTAAGGTAAATTGAGATAAATTTCACAGTGTCCAATCTGTTTGCTATTAGGTCTGTGCTATAAACGTAAAATTAATTACAGGTTTAAATTGTCAATTTGAATATAGAAATTGTGAGAAAAAAATGATGTAAAGTCTCTTATTGTTGGCATCAAAGGATACCTTCCATATCCCTCACCAGTAGGCCTGGTATAATTTTATGAATTTAAATGACAACTCTATGAGCACATTGCAAAATTACATCTGGCATATTGCAAAAGCTAACACAACAATATAATAACTGCGTTGGTTGGTTGGCTGGCTGTCTGGTTGGTTGGGGATTGGTTGGATGGCTGGTTGGTTGACTGGTTGGTTGGTTGGTTGGTTGGTTGGTTGGTTGGTTGGTTGGTTGGTTGGTTGGTTGGTTGGTTGGTTGGTTGGTTGGTTGGTTAGCTGGTTGGTTGGTTGTTTTGGTTGTTTTGGTTGGTTGGTTGGTCGGTCGGTCGGTCGGTCGGTCCGGTCGGTCGGTCGGTCGGTCGGTCGGTTGGTTGGTTGGTTGATATTTTACGTCATTTTCAGCACATTTCGGGCTATATATCAGGGTCGATGTTTGTGGTGAAGGCAGACCACCCCATTTCTTTCTCAGTAAAAACCAGTACTTTATACCTTCCATATCCGTAAGAATCGACTGTACGTCAAGTGTAAAATATTATTTTGTTGAAACACACCCCGTGTTAAAGTTAAGTTATATAAAGTTATATACAGTTATAGAGTGCATACATATCATACAAAAAGGTACATGATTAACTGGTACATTGTCCTGACTAGTAGTACTGACCCACTGTGGTGAAAATAATTTTGAGCACATGCTGCACATTTACAATTGTTTCCATTCCAAGATGAAATTAAACTTTTGAATTGGTTGAAAATTGCGAGCGAGAGATAGAGAGAGGGAGATAGAGCGCGCGCGCTATATGAGGAAGAGTAAATATCTCCAATTAAAATTCCAGTCGGTTTAAACGTGTGAACGCTGTGTGTTCATATCATTCATTGTCACACATAAGCTAATGTAATTACCAAATTAATAAAAGTTCGAGTAATGTGTACATCATCCGACTTCAAATATGCATACTTACCCCAAACAATAGTTCACTGGACACCCAGATATTCTCACCCTAACAAATACCCACAGTGTAGCCACAATTGTTTTCAACTTACATGGTATTACATTTGAAAAGACATGCAAACTTGGTTACAGATATATATATTATATTTATTATTGCATATATATGTAATACACACAACAAAAGCAATATTAAATAAACAGCACTTAAATAAATATGTATTTTATGGATCCATAAAATAGGGGATGTTGCACTATTCTGGAACTAGCTTCATTTAAAATGGCTTTAAAAACCATGGGAAAAGCTGAAAGAATTATCAAAATATTATAATAAACACAGGAGATATGATCTTTTAAAAAATTTCAAAAAATCTCAAACGGAGGCAGACATCTTGGATTGAAGACGTCATCGCGCCTTTTTACCATTTATTGTATATTGATAAATATCATTTAAAATAACGAATATCACCGCAAATACATGTAAATCGTAAAAAGAGCATATACAGTATACACGTTTTACTTTGTATTTATAATTTAATACATTTATTTGCTTCAATTGTCAGATGTCAAGTGAAGTAAAGATACAATTATAGAGCTGATCAGCGGAACCATCAAAACCACCCAGAGAAGTAAAATGGTGATTGCAACCTTCTTAAGACCCTCATCACACACAGATGACCAGTACCTTAAGTAGCAGAACCCGTTCTGAGCTACTGAGCCTTCGACAAGCGAACAAAATATCTGTACTGATATTTGGCGGCGACTTCTCTCCTGGAAAGATAACACCATCAACAACTCCAGAAACTATCCACTCAGAGTGAGTCAGACTTTCCTTGACATCGCAGCTGAATTAGGCGTTGAGCAGATAGTAGATTTCCCCCAACTAAACGGACTAGACAACACTCTTGACCTCATATTTACTTCACATCCAAGCTACAAAGAAAGATGTAAACCCCTCCCTCCAATTGCAGCCAAAAAGTGATCATGACATTGTATTATTCGACACAGGGCACAAGCCAGTTCGAACTCGCCCACGGCGTAGAACCATCTACCTATGGTCGAAGACAGACACATCCTTCATGAACGATTCTATAGCACGATACAGCGACACGTTTTCCACCTGCCAGTTTGATTTAGCCAGCAGCATGTGGAATAGCATCAAGGCTGTCATCAACAAGGCCATAGAATACTTTGTTCCAACCAGACGTACCCTGGCTATGAACACACATCCATGGATTGACGGTAGCTTACGAAGAGAAACCCGCCACAAGCTACGAGCGTTTAGGAAAGCCAAGAAGACGACAAACCCCTATAAGAAACTTCAGACCAAAGCCAAAGAGAAATCAGGACTGCCCACAGGAAGTACATGACATATGTCGTCAGTAGCGACCATAAAGAACGACCCAAACGATTCTGGGCTTACATAAAAAGCAAAAAAACAAGAATCTTCAGATGGGTTTATTCATAGCGACAACAATATGAAGACTGAGATCCTGAATGACCAGTTCGAGTCTGTCTACACCAAAGCAGACCTCAACAATATTCAAGATAAAGGCCCCAGCCCCGACTCAGACATGGACAAGATCACCATACACTGGAAAGGAGTCCTAAAGTTACTGCTTGACTTAAAGGAACACAAGGCAACGGTCCCGATAGCATACCAGTATTCATACTGAAATCAGCAGCTATTGAACTAGCACCTATTCTGGCATACCTCTACCAGTCCTCTCTTGACCAAAGTGAAGTACCCGACGATTGGAGAGATGCGCATATTGTCGTTCCAGCTTTCAAGAAAGGAGAGAAACACCTGCCATCAAACTACCGACCTGTCTCCCTTACATCGATAGCATACAATATCCTAGAGCACATAATACTCAGCAGCGTTATGAAACACTTTGACAGAAACAGGATACTGACAAACTCCCAGCACGGGTTCAGAGCTCGACGATCCTGCGAAACACAACTCATAACAAATGGCAAATGCAATTCCATCCGCAGAAATGTACAGTCATCAGGGTAACAACAAGTAGGCGCTATATGATACAAACCCAATACAGCCTCCATGGTCACACACTAAACGTCGTGGATGGCAGTAAATACCTGGGGGTAACCATCAGCGAAGATCTCACGTGGAAGCATCACATAGACAATAGACAATAAAGTCGCCAAGGCCAACTGGACCATGGGCTTCATAAGACGTAAACTCGGCGACTGTACCAAACTCGTGAAGGCAGCTGCCTACACAACAATGGTTCGCCCTACCCTTGAATATGCAGCAACAGTATGGGACCCACACCCATCAAGCGACACCCGCAACTTGGAGCAAGTCCAACGCCGTGCTACTGTTTTGTACAAAACAACTACTAGTATACCGAACGCACACCAGGCTGTGTCACTGCCATGGTACAGAACCTAAACTGAAACCCCTGCAGTACAGACGCTACATTAACCGACTGACAATTTACAAAATTATCTACGGAGTAATAGACCTCAGTCCGGATTTCATCCAACACAGCGACAGCCGTACAAGGTCACACAATGCATATATCAACTAGCAGCTGCAAAGGACATATATAAGTTCTCCGTCTACCCCGAACCATTAGGGATTGGAACCTACTGCCAACTATGGTCACAGACTCACTGACGATAGAAGAGTTCCGAGCCAGGTTTACCACACTGCCGGCTCCCATCTTCTCCACCTACTAGATTCTTCCTCCCTTGTAAATAATTGTATTGTATATAGCGACGATGGAAGTGAACTGTTTTTACCGGCAGGACAATTACATTCTTTAAAGAATCAGTCCTTAACTGGAAGAATAACAAGATCACGCAACCCAACCAGCTTCCAATATAGACGCAAATGCCATGTCCTAGAGCTACAAGACAGCACCAAATATCTAGGTGTCGACATTTAGTCAAATCTTTCTTGGAAGAACCACATTGATCGGGTCACCAAGGAAGCAAACATCATGTTGGGTTTCCTGCGACGAAACCTGAAGTCCAACAACGAGGTGACAAAGACGAATGGCTACATCAGTATGGTTAGGTCTAACCTGGACTACTGTGCTACAGTATGGAGTCCCCACCACAAAGATCCGATACGGAAAGTGGAGATGGTCCAAAGACGAGCTGCTCGTTATACCACCCAAAGATACAGGAACACCAGCAGCATATCAAACATGCTTGAACATCTGAAGTTTGAACCCCTTAAAAGCAGGAGATCCACATTACAACTGACCCTGCTTTACAATGTGGTTAATGACCTAATCGACATCCCAGCATGCGACTACTTAACCCCATCCACAGCTAGGACCAGATCAGCCCATTCAAAGAAGTACAGACAGTTTTCAACTTCTTCGGTTGTCTACAAACACAGTTTCTTCCCCAGGACAGTACTCCTGTGGAACTCTCTGCCAGCCACCGCGACTGAGACTCCCTCCTTGGTATCCTTCAAGAGGGAGCTATCCGCTCTCTCCTACCAGTGAAGTAATACGCAGTTCACTGCTCCTACTAAGTCAGGGCCCATTCCAGTTGCCAAGTAACAACAAACCTATTAGAAAATCTTAGCAACACACCCATCAAAACAACACAACATACACTTACTTCAACACCAATCTCAAAACAAAAAGCAACCCAGCCAAAAACATCTAAACAAAACAAAATCAAAAGGTCACTAAAAGTGCTGGTCATAAATTGCAGATCAATAGTAGACAAAAATCAAGAATGTGAAAACTTGGTCAACTCAACAAAGGCAGACATCATAATAGGCATTGAATCCTCGCTAAAGCCCAAACACTCCGACAATGAGATTTTTTATCCTAACTTTGGTTACACGCCTTACAGAAGAGATAGAATAAGTCAAAATGGGGGCGGCGTATTTATCGCAGTCCAGGATTCGCAAGAAATCATAGCGTATCGCACAGACTGGGAAAACCTGTGGATAAAAATAGAACTCACAGGATGCATACCACTCATCATTGGGGCATACTATAAACCGCATGAACACGACCCACACAGCTCACTTGAATTCAGCAAATCACTAGAACTTGCCACAAAAGTAAACACAAACGTATGGGTTGGAGGTGATTTCAACATGCCCAAGATGAACTGGGAGAAAATTCCCCGCACTCCAGACTGTAAACACCCAACCTACTATAGGGATTTCATTAACACACTAAACGACAGCAATATACAACATATGGTCAAAACACCCACAAGAGACAAACACATTCTTGATCTCTTTCCCACAAACAATCCCACACTCATAAACAAAACCACAACCATATCAGGCTTAAGTGACCATGACACCGTCCAAATAGATGTTAATGTCTCTGCCAAACTAAAACCTCGGAAACCCAGAGATATATCCTTAAGGATGAACTATTCAAAGGTGTTCACTCCAAGAAACAAATAGACATGATTCTACTTGATTTCACCAAAGCATTTGATAAGGTCGGCCATGAGAAATTGATTCTCAAGCTGAGCGAATATTGGATCAGAGGGATTACTCTCATATGGATAAAGTCTTAGATAACCGCACACAGAGTGTGGTTGTCAACGGATCCAGGTGATCACCAATACCTGTTTCTTCTGGATTGCCACAAGGGTTCGATCTTGCATATAAAAATGACCTCCAAATAGATATCAGTACCAGGGTTTGGTTATTTGCAGATGACCCTGCCATATACATTACAATCACCTCAGAAAAACAGTCAGAAACACTATAAAATGATCTAACCAAACTTGAAAAATGGGAAACAAAATGAGATATGGAATGTATCCCACAAAATGCCAAGTCATCCATATCACCAAGTCTAAAACACCCATAGACACTTCATACTACCGCCATAATACAAAACTCAAAGCAACAACATCAGCAAAATATCTTGGCGTTGACATTTCAGACGATTTAACGTGGAACACACACATAGAATCACCAAGAAAGCAAATCAAACATTAGGATTCCTTCGCAGCAACATCAAAGTACACTCAGAACCACTTAAGTCTATGGCCTACAAAACGATAGTCCGACCGCAGATCGAGTACTGCTTTACTGAATGTTACATAAACAAGATCGAAGCTGTCCAACGCAGGGCAGCTCGCTGGGCCAAACATGACTATATATACACTCCAAGCATCACATAGATGCTCCACTCCTTGAAATGGAGAAGACTTGACCAGCGACGTATAGATAGTAGGCTCTCCCTCTTTTACAAGATCACCAACAGCCTTGTAGCTATCCCACTTGAGGACTACCTGACAATGACGAACAGACGATCTAGACACCTACACCCACTTCAGTTTAGAGTAATAGGCACGACATCCGACTATTATAAGTATTCGTACTTCCCCAGAACAATAGTTCATTGGAAAGCCCTTTCCTAGGATATGACTCACCATAAGTAGCCCCATAGTTGTTTTTATTTTTAAACTTTACTTACTTACTGTTATTCTATTAACGTGTCTATGTCAGATAGACGCGCGCCATTCCTAGGTCCCCAGCAGGGGTTTGGAATTAAAGGAAGATAGGTAGAGCTATTCCGGTGGGGACATATGGGCCCTGGTACCGCCACGGAAGCCGGATTGGTTTAGCACTCAATGGGTGAAAAGCGATTGGGAACACTTTCTTCTTTCTTTCTTTTTATTATGTATACCCAACCCCAACCTGTATTTATTATTGAATTTATTATAAATTTGTTAAACCCTCTATATGGTCCGTGTGTTATGTCTTATATATTTCTATATTTTAATTCTGTCTGTCTGTCTGTCTGTCTGTCTGTCTCTCTCTCTCTCTCTCCCTCTCTCTCCCCTTTTATTTCATCTTCTTAGCATTACTAGTAAAGTCATTTCAGTTGAGTTATGGCTCAACGTACACATGTAAATGTCATATTTAGCCCTTAAATACTTGTGTAACTGAACCGGGAATGACCGAAAACACAGTCAAATTATTCAGAAAAAATGCCAATATTCAAGACTTAATTAAACTACTTTTTCTTTTTTCCCAACATTTTTTTTTGCCATCTCTTTTCAACCGGGTTTTAACCGGGAGTAACCGGGAAATCGACCGGGGAATAGTATCACCCTATAGTCCCGTCTTTTAGTAGCCATAATTGATGTCAACTTCCGGTATTAAAAAGACACGTGTTTTCGCGACAAGCAGCATGTTTTTTTGTAAAATTTAACATGCCAGCTTTAACACATTAAGTATAATGGTCTGATTGATGCAACAACAAGTCGTTTGTATACGTACTCTTAATTACATATTTAGATTGTAGAAAAATGCCAACAGCAAGTAAAATATTTAGCGGTTATCGCGCTCTTGGTTTTGTGAGCAATCATGTTCCACTGGCTGTCCGTTATCACCAGAAACACAAGGAAAACTACATCGTTACTTGTGTTGGAACATCTTTTCACACATACAATGTAAGTTGTAGATACCACGGTACAAAGTCATGGGTTTGATTCCGAAGTTGTGAAGTAAACCAAGTGGCCGGCAGACTCGAACCTGGCCCTGGGACCCCTCTCTTTCAGGGCAAGTGCTCAACCAACTGGGCCACCGGGAAGCCAATATCACCTAACTCAGGGCTCGCACTGGGATGCGCAGATGGTGCAAAATGAGAATAAAAATGAAATATGGCGCAAGAAAAAAATAATTTGCGAAAGTGATTTGCGCAAAAGAATATATATATACACACCAAATCTCTTTTTTCCCCACTGACAATTAAAAAGATGCGGGAAGGGATGACCATCCGCCACTTCCCGCGCAACCCCCACTCCACCGCAAAAATGCCACCACTCCTTAAAGAAATCCTGGGGAAAGTTCTGTTCTAAAGTTACCTGAGCTTCCAATTCCTAAATGTTTCGAAATGTTCTAACATGATTTCTACTATAGAACAATACATTGTGAGTCTAAAAGTTCTATCTGTAACCTCAGTTTGTTTTAGGTAGTAAACAGGGTTATTGTTAAGTATCTCCAAATTTGTGGACCATGTTAGCTTGAAATTTCAAGTAATAAGTTTGTGCCATCAGTGTTTTTTTTATGCCTAATTTGGGGCCGTTATTCGGCCCCATTCACAATGCCAAAAAGTATACTTTTTTCACAATTATATCCAAAAAATTCACAATCTGAAAAAAAAAAAAAAAAAATTATTTAGGGTAAATACAGACCAATAAGGATACTAGTCTTAATATACGCTGGTGTTAAAACTAGTCTGTATTTACCAAAAAACAAAACTTAAAACCAAGGGATATTAAACTGTGAAATTAAAAGTGAAAAAAGTTTCTTTTTCTTTTGTTATAATATTTCACAATTTTCACAATTTCTAGAAAAATGCCGCTATTTTTCACAACGGCACAGGCACAGGCTGCATTCACAAAACACATAAAAAAAACACTGGCCATAAAGAAAATATCTGGCTCTAACTTTTTTCATTTGGCGAAAGTAGTTGCGCAAAGGAAAAAAATAGCCAGTGCAAGCCCTGTCACTCATCCACCTTTTAACTTTTTAAAACTGATCCAGCTTTTCCAGACCACAGTGCCGCTATCCTGCTTTCACAATCTCATCCTCATAGCCCATGAAGTACATCAAGGGGAAAAAGTGTGGCCGGTATGGAACATGGGACCCCTGGCTTACAGGGCAAGTGCTCTACCAACTGAGCTAACCGGGCCACCCACCGAGTACTCAATATCACCACACTCAAGCCCCTGGAAGTCAAGAGTGAGATGCATGGTTAAGGGGTCAGTGGGGTGAAGTCCGAGACAGTCTTGTTTGAATTTCATGAATTTTAGCTTAGCAGTATATTCATAATACTATTCATATGATCATACATTTTAACTGAATTAATTTAAGTCACACAATATACGGAAACGGTTTGGAAATCCTGGTTAAACTTTACAACATTTTATAGACAATTTTGAAGGTTGATAGGCTTGAATTGTTATACTAGTTTCGTACAGGTTTGTACTCTTCAGTAACTTAATGACTCTCAGTTTGAGTTTGCGTTATTTATGCCTATGTTTACCGCTGTCGGCAAATATTTGCTGTCTTTGACGTAGTGGGCATATTTTGCCGTTACGTAATGTATTTGCCTATTTTTATAGATTTTTGGCTATTTTATAGATTTTTGGTGTAAAATATACTTAAGACAAAAAAAATATTGGTCAACTTTTCAGAATGTGTGAGAACAAAATGTTTGCATGTTGGCTTGATATGACAAAAAAATGTGTGAGACTTAATTATTGGGCTTGAGACTTGACAGTTATGGATTCCCGGTGGGGTCGTGTCCCAGGTTTTTCAAACACACTCCCTCGGGAACCTTTTTTGGGAAAGGTACAGTGAAAGTATGCTATCCTGTCAAGGATCAAATTGAATATTTTTAGCCATTTGCTAAAATCAGCAAGTGCGAATGTTTTCTACTTGCTAGTTTAATCAAGGTACTTGCATTAATAATTTATAACCTTGATTAATTTTTTAAATCCATTACAGATCCTACTATCTTTCAAAGCAAATTTAATTAAATCGAAATACAGTAACTTTCAACATATATACACAGATGGTTCTAAAGATGGAGACAAGGTAGCTGCAGCAGCTGTTGTTCACACATATAGCATAAAGAGTCGCCTGCCTGACAAGGCCTCTATCTTCTCAGCTGAACTTAAGGCAATTGAACTTGCCTTCAATTTTATTCAGGAATCTGATGATGACCATTTCGTAATCTTTTCTGATTCCCTTTCATCTCTTCAAGCACTGGGTAATATGAAACATGATAATCCAGTTGTGCTTCAACTTTTAGAAAAGTACAATTCTTTTATAGTTGATAATGTTATTATTTTCTGCTGGCTTTCTAGCCATGTAGGAATACGTAGTAATGATAGAGCTGATACTGCTGCTAAGGCAGCATTAGGTTTACATATATCTAATACCAAATTACCTTATACTGATTTTAAAAGTTGTATCAACACATATATTCTTAACTCTTGGCAAGCCGCTTGGGACTTGTCGGTGAACATTAAACTCCATTCCATTAAACCGTTACTCGGAGAATGCGTCCTTCTAGTAGACCCATTCGTGGAGAGGAAGTTGTCCTAGCCAGGGTCAGGATAGGGCATACATGCTGTACCCATTCATATTTATTACAAGGTGAGCAGTTGCCAGAATGTATACCCTGTTTTGCACCGCCAGAATGTATACCCTGTTTTGCACCGTTAACGGTCAAACATATCTTGTTGGAATGTGTAGACATATCTTGTTGGAATGTGTAGATTTTGATCCTATGCGACAAAGATACTACACAGTTAATGGTTTGAAAGAGTTACTTGATACTATAGATTTTAGTCTTGTTTCAGATTTCCTTAAAGAAATCAGACTTTATAAATCAGTATAATATTTTCCTATATACATGTATATTAACGTTTTCAAGCCCGTTGGCGGGCATTTGTTGGTTTACATATATACATAGTTTATATTGCTACCATATTATCCCTTATTTGTATATAGTTTTATCTTTATACGTTTACATTATTTTTATTACTACTTCATTCTTTCATGATTCATCGGTTTTTGCGCACAATATGACCTATTTGTGTGTCGACGTGCCGTAAAACACCATTCATTCATTCATTCATTTTTGAAGGATTGCTATACATGCATGTAAATAATGACATTTTCTGACTCAGCTAGATGCAGGAATGTAATAATGTATAATTATACTTAAATATATCCACCTATTTGACTAAGTTAGGTAAATATGTTCAGTGAATAAATGTAGACTGCTCAGACCTAGTGGGTTTCTTTTTAAAAGTAAGCAAGTGCTAATATTTTCTACTAGAAATCTACAAAAATCTACTTGCATTTAGCAAGTAAATAAGTTAAATTTGAACCCTGTCCGTTTGCACAGAGCCATATCATGTGCATGTTAAAGGCCAGAGTTGAGTCAGAGTTGAGTATAAAACCCCCAAAATGGCCCCAGAGAAACTTTTCTGATCATTTGATACATTATGCTGCTCAGAGAGGTTTAATCACAAATTTCTAAAATAATACAATGTTTTTAAACCATAAAAGGTGACTGGACTATAGACTTTAAGCAGAGCAGACAAGCCAGTCTTATTTGCCCCTATCTATCTCTGGGAGGGTTGTCTGTCCTTTCCCATGTTGGAGAGTAGGCTGCAAATCCAGTCTGAGAACAATGAAATGTAAAATTGACAAATACGCTAATGAGATTACATGGACACTTTTTGATTTTGTATTTGCTTTTATCCTTTTCAGTGTTCAAAGCTGGGTATCGTTAGTGTAAGTAAGTATCACCAGAACATTTATTTTATTACTTTTCTATGATGAGAGAAAGATCAAGCATCCAAAAAACACTTTTATATGTATGAACTTAAGATGAGCTTATGAGTCTAACTGCAAACCGTTTGCACTATATGTTCAATGTGTGTGTGTGTGTATGTGTGTATCTTCCATGTATGTGTATTCAAATACTGGTGAAATTTGGCTTTTAAAATAATTTAGTTTTTAATTGAACACTTTGTTGTTGGGTCCATGGGGGATAACGGTGTATTTGTACAAATATATTTTAGGTGTATTTTATTGATTTGCTGGTTCTGTTCTGGAGGCAATCCCCTTTAAAGAAACTAACCTGCTAAATAATGGCAAACATTGCACTACAAAACCATATCAAAACTCTATATTCATGTATTCAGGTCATATAATAATGTATATGTGCCGATTAAAAGTATAGCATTTTTCACGGGTTTTTAGAATACCCGTGATTGAATATGCGTAAAATGAATTATGAGTTGGTAACTCCTAATTCTTAACTCTTAAACTCTTGAATTCTTTAGAGTTTGGATTCTCAAAATATGTAAGTTAATATATATATATATACCTCGTCATCAGTAGGTTAAATTTAGAAACGGTGTACATGTATGATGTAAAATTTGTCTGTTGTTGGCAGCAAAGCTACTTTAAAATATACATTTTTTTGTATAAAAATCTTTTATGCTTGGGACTGCTTGTAGTGGATGGTTAAGACAATGCAATATGTTATCGTGTCATACTATTACAGGTGATAGGCATCCTGATGAAATCAGTGTTCTCGCAGTCGACAGAGATCTGGTGTTTACTGCGTGCAAAAATGTTGTACAAGCCTTTGCTAGAGGAAAACAGGTCAGTGCGTTAACTTATTGCATTCAAATGCTGTCATAGTCAAGTTGGCTTACAACTGCCATATTTATTTTTACTCATGTTTTATCATATTATTATACATTTATGTTAATATAAAGTTTTCCAGATATTGATTTGAAACTTAATATACATGATGAACATGAAGTGTACATGTGCATGACACAATTTTTATTTTGGCTCGATCAATTCCATGCCAAATTATTGCCCTTGCACTTATTCAAAATTGCTATATTCAGCATATGCAATATTGTGAAGCGAACTGTTTCTACAGCTTTCCAGATATTCAATTGAAACTTTGTAATTATGATCAACATAAAGTGTAGATGTGCGTGACACAATTTTGGTTTGGCTCGATCAATTTTATGCACACTTATTGCAGTCAAAGAAATTAGTATTTTTGTTCACTAGCCCGCATTGTTATATACTTATTTGGAATCATTTGGAATATTACAATTTTTCAGAAGCCCGACTATATAGATTTTCAAGAGCCTGAATTAAAATTTACTGGTTTTTCACCTTCGGGCTAGTGCTATTTCGACCACTGTTATTGCCCTTGCACTTCGTCAAAATTGCTATATTCAGCATATGCAATCTTGTAGAGCGAACTACTTCAAGATATTAAATTGAAACTTTGTATGTATTATAAACATGAAGTGTAGGTGTGCATGACACAATTTCAGTTCATCTCGGTCAATTCCATGCAGAGTTATTGCCGTTGCACTAAGTCAAAGTTGTAATCTTGTGGAGTGAACTACTTTTACAGTTTTTGAAGATATTGAATTGAAACTTTTTGTTTGTGATAAACATGAAGTGTACATATACATGACACAATTTTGGTTCAGCTCAGTCAATGCCATGCAGAGTTATTGCCCTTGATCTGTGCACTTATTCAAAATTGCTATACATTCAGCATATGCAACCTTGTGGAGCGAACTACTTCTACAGTTTTCCAGATATTCAATTGAAACTTTGTATATATGATCAACGTGAAGTGTAGATGTGCGTGACACAATTTTGGTTTGGCTCGGTCAATTCCATACACAGTTATGTTGATATGATAATGTACAGTTTTCCAGATATTGATTTGAAACTTAATATACATGATGAACATGAAGTGTACATGTGCGTGACACAATTTTAGTTTGGCTCGGTCAATTCCATGCACAGTTATTGCCCTTGCACTTAGTCAAAATTGTTATATTCAGCATATGCGATCTTGTAGAGCCAACTACTTCAACAGTTTTCAAGATATTATATTGAAACTTTGTATAACATTAAGTGTAGATGTGCGTGACATAATTTCAGTTCGTCTCGGTCAATTCCATGCAGAGTTATTGTCTTTGCACTTAGTCAAAATTGCTATATTCAACATATGCAATCTTGTGGAGTGAACTTCTTTTACAGTTTTGAAGATTAAATTGAAACTTTGCATATGTGATAAACATGAAGTGTACATGTGCGTAACACAATTTTGGTGCAGCTCAGTCAATACCATGCAGAGTTATTGCCCTTTATCTTACTAAAGAATTGTTTGGAGGTGGGTGGGGGTTATTGATCACCTTCAGTGATAGTTCTAGTTTAATCCATTGTGGTCATCTAGGATCTATATCTTAATGTCATTTTGAACCATCTTGTAGAGGGGTTACTAGGCATATAATATTTAGTCAAGTCACCTTTTCCCCCATACACATCTTTTTCAAATATTATTAGTTTAACATACATTTTAGCCCAATTTTTAATAATTGACTACCGTGTTTCTTTGTTCGTTTTCATCAGTTTTCACATACAGTATGACCTGTGTGTGTTGACTTGCCGTAAAACAACATTCATTTTCATTGCATCTTGATTAAGAGTCATTACTGTTCCAATTAAAAATTGATAATATTTCATCTGTGTAAAATTCCATGTAAACAATATCAAACTTGCATTTTATTATATTTATAACCGGCCATCGTTAACATTATTATTGGTATTTTGAAAGGTCATACACACATATGAGGGTCACAGTGCCGATGTTCACATATTACTTCCATTTGGTCAACATCTGATATCAGTGGACGTGGACAGCAATGTCATAGTGTGGGATATACAGTCTGAAGGTCAGTGTCACTACATATATACATTCTGAAGGTCAGTGTCACTACATATGTACAGTCTGAAGGTTAGTGTCGCTACATATATACAGTCTGAAGGTCAGTGTCAATACATATATACTGTCTGAAGGTCAGTGTCCCTACATATATACAGTCTGAAGGTTAGTGTCACTACATATATACAGTCTGAAGGTCAGTGTCGCTACATATGTACAGTCTGAAGGTCAGTGTCGCTACATATATACAGTCTGAAGGTAAGTGTCGCTACATATATACAGTCTGAAGGTCAGTGTCGCTACATATATATTGTCTGAAGGTCAGCATCACTACATATATACAGTCTGAAGGTCAATGTCGCTAAATATGTATTGTCTGAAGGTCATCATCACTACACATATACAGTCTGAAGGTCAGTGTCGCTAAATATATACAGTCTGAAGGTTAGTGTCGCTACATATATACAGTCTGAAGGTCAGTGTCACTACATATATATTGTCTGAAGGTCAGCATCACTACTTATATACAGTCTGAAGGTCAGTGTCGCTACATATATACAGTCTGAAGGTCAGTGTCACTACATATATACAGTCTGAAGGTCAGTGTCGCTACATATATACAGTCTGAAGGTCAGTGTCGCTACATATATACAGTCTGAAGGTCAGTGTCGCTACATATATATTGTCTGAAGGTCAGCATCACTACATATATACAGTCTGAAGGTCAATGTCGCTAAATATGTATTGTCTGAAGGTCATCATCACTACACATGTACAGTCTGAAGGTCAGTGTCGCTAAATATATACAGTCTGAAGGTTAGTGTCGCTACATATATACAGTCTGAAGGTCAGTGTCACTACATATATATTGTCTGAAGGTCAGCATCACTACTTATATACAGTCTGAAGGACAGTGTCGCTACATATATACAGTCTGAAGGTCAGTGTCAATACATATGTACTGTCTGAAGGTCAGTGTCACTACATTTATACAGTCTGAAGGTCAGTGTCACTACATATAGACTGTCTGAAGGTCAGTGTTACTACATTTATACAGTCTGAAGGTCAGTGTCACTACATATATACAGGCTTAAGGTTAGTGTCACTACATATATACAGTCTGAAGGTTAGTGTCACTACATATATACTGTCTGAAGGTCAGCATCACTACATATATATATATATACAGTCTGAAGGTCAGTGTCGCTACATATATACAGTCTGAGAGTCATTGTCGCTACATATATACAGTCTGAAGGTTAGTGTCGCTACATATAAACAGTCTATGAGTTCATGAGTCACCTAGTTTTAGAACCTTGGATGACCTTTATTACGTGACAGTTTTCATTATGTCCAGTCAATACCTTTGTCCGAGTTTATGAAGAACCTAGTTTTACACCTAAGCGACCTTTGATGACCTTTGTTAAGGGACGATCTTTAAAATCTTATGTCAATACTGTTGACATTAAGATGTTATAAAAGGCCTTATTTTACACCTTTGATGATTTTATTAAAATTCTTTTTTTTCTGATTTATTTCCTTCTACCAGGTGAATACATGGAGATGAAGTTCAGTAACGATAGTTTCCAGATCACGACCTTGACCCATCCGAGTACCTACCTTAACAAGATTCTGCTGGGAAGTAAGCAGGGCAGTCTACAGTTATGGAACATGAAACAGAACAAACTCATCTACACGTTCTATGGTTGGGGAGAACCAGTCACGGTTGTAGAGCAGGTGTGTACACCGTATAAGAAAATATATTGATCTAATTTGTTGACCGTTTATATTGTGTCTATATAGCTTGGATTCTCAAAACATGTAAGTTATATATATACTCGTGCTAAGTAGGTTTAGAAACAGTGTACATGATGTAACATCTGTTGTAAAAAATGTCTGTTGATGGAGGGATAGAGACTTTAATATGTCTCTGACAGTGTGAACATTTTATGACCAAAACCCTTGACCATAACTGAATTAATGAAAGCCCACATCCCATGTATAATTTTTACATATAACCTAATATTTCAACTTTTATAACTGTGGTACCTTTTTTAGCAATACAGTTTCAAATTCCTTTTGACACACTAACTATTTAGAATATTTTCTTCTGGCTTGGTATACAATCCCAGCATTATATCGTCCTAATATATCGCATTTGATGTGTCCTAATATGTTAATATATTGCATTTAATATGTCCTAATATATCGCATTTGATACATCCTTATATAATGCATTTGATATGTCCTAATCGCATTTGATGCGTCCAAATATATCGCATTTGATACGTCCTAATATATCACATTTGATGCATCCTAATATATCACATTTGATGCATCCTAATATATCACATTTGATACGTCCTTATATATCACATTTGATGCATCCTAATATATCACATTTGATGCATCCTAATATATCACATTTGATGCATCCTAATATATCACATTTGATACATCCTAATATATCACATTTGATGCATCCTAATATATCACATTTGATATGTCCTAATATATCACATTTGATGCATCCTAATATATCACATTTGATACATCCTAATATATCACATTTGATGCATCCTAATATATCACATTTGATATGTCCTAATATATCACATTTGATGCATCCTAATATATTGCATTTGAGACATCCTAATATATCGCATTTAAACCATTTTAGGCACCAGCTGTCGACGTGGTAGCTGTAGGCTTGGCTAATGGACAGATAATTCTACACAATCTTAAATACGATGAAACTATCACCAAGTTCCTACAGGATTGGGGACCCGTCACCTCGATATCATTTAGGACAGGTGAGACTGATAACTATTTTCTACCATTTCAAGGCCTTGGGTAGCTGGTTCTGCCGGAGGGTCATAATGTTTATTTTACCATTTTAACTGAATTGGTAATGGACTTCGATTTCAAGGTTTTTGTGTGCAGAATTTTTGAGAATTATGAAATATAGAATTTATTGTTTAAAATATTTAAACTTTCTTAAATTTTGTCTATGTTTTATGAGGATAAAAAAAGGACATAATACTTTAATTGAATTGCACTGACATAGTACGTATGAACAATCACTCTGACACAGAACAAACAATTACACGTCTATCCATGACTTTGTAATTGGTATATCGATCAGAACAACTCACACTCTGTCATCAGTTGTTCGGGTATTATGAGTTTTATGGCAAATGTTCAGTACATTCTTTTGTTTTTCATTTGAAATTATTTCCTGGTGCAAGTTTTTTGGGGTTAAACATGGGTGGTTAATAATAATTTCTATAATACTGTTATATAAAAAAAAGAAGAGCTATTATGAAATGTGATAAATCAACATCTGTTATTGTTTTCCCAGATGGTCATCCAATAATGGCAACAGGAAGTGCTACAGGTCATATTGCATTGTGGGACTTGGAGGAGAGGAAGTTGAAGAGTCAGATGAGAGATGCACATATGACGTCTGTCACAGGGATGCAGTGTCTGCCCTCTGAACCGCTCATGGTAACATCAGCAGCAGATAATACTCTCAAGGTAATCCCATGTCCATGTGTCAAACTGCGAACAATATTTCCAAGATTTTTGACTTGTGGATTTAGATATCCTCATGTCATGCATAATTTATTTACATTGAGCTCATTCAAATGGGTTGACTAAATTATGTTCAGAAAACATTATCAACAAAGACATTTATCTTTGGCCTGTTTTCAAGACAGAAACAATGTCTGCTGATAGAATGACTCAAAATGTTACTATTATATGATCTTTGATATGTTAGCTGGTGTTTTCATTTAATATTTCAAAGACTTTTTGTTGTTGATGTTAGTTTTTGTTGACGAATCAGTTTTCATTTATTTATGTTATGTTTTGTATGGTGTACAACAGGTGTGGATATTTGATATGCCCGATGGTGGTGGGAGGCTACTGAGGGAGAGGTCTGGTCACTCGGCACCGCCCAGCAAACTGAGACACTACGGAACAAATGGACAGAATGTTCTCTCTGCAGGTTTGCGACATTTGTTAAAATCTATAATTATGCACTTTCTGGAGGCAGTATCTCAGGAAATAAATTCCATTCTCAAAATCACCAATAGTCTGTCATCAGCTCATTTTCATGATTCATTGTGGAGTTCTTATATGTAAATATGTTTGAAAAGATAGATCTGTTTAATAAAGGGACAATGTCCGTAACACTAGCTTATAAAACACACACTAATTAAGTTCACAAAAATTACACACAAAACATTGTTGAATATATACTAATTAAATGCAAGAACGGAATTCAATTGCGGTACAAAAAAAAATGCTGCAGCTCAAAACTAAAATTACGGCCCCCGGGTAATAATAGTGAGCGCGCGATAGCCGACGTCGCTCCTGACTGAGCTAAGCGGGCTATACATATTACGCAATACATACTATGTAAAAATGCGCTAATGGAAGTCACTTTGTCAGCAGAAAAGGTAAAAATAATAAAACTTTTTTTTTTCAAATTCACGAATGCATTACTACAGACTTTTTTGGGTCTATGCTCAAGTTTTCATGTATACATTTCACTAAATAAAAGTCAAGACAGTTATTTGGTGATTCTCAATATCTGCTTACTTACGGATAGTGTCCCTTACAGCCTGTACCTTTCAGAATGGAAATATTTCAGTGGTGTTACACTTGCAATTAGAAAATGTTGATGTGAGCATGTAGAATACAGTTTAAACAATATGTTGTTACTTGGACATTTTGCTGTATTTGACTACTTAATCTTACAGAGGGAGACTATTCATGAATGATTGAGTTATATAATTTCAAGTTACAGGAAGGTAAAAACATCCGACACATTTAAAGAAGCTTCGAACTGTGGGTGGGATGGGGTGTGTGGGGGCGGAGTGGTGGGTGGGGGAGGGGGGTTCACATTAAATGTGTGGTTGTGTATTTCGTACCTTCATACCAGTAAAAAATATGTAAATCGTACTGATATCTTTAAATAATTGTTAAATGATACCTTGCTTGAAAATATTCCCTGTTGTTGTGTTTCTGACATCAGTGCCTGTATTCACCTTGTTTTCAATTGAAGTAATAGTAAAAAACAATCTGCAGTCAGTGAATTAGCCTTCAAGAACGTATCAACTCACTGTATGTTGTTGTTTACAAATGTTGAGACATGAAATAGGTATCAAACCTTACTTGCACTTTTCCTTGAAATATTAGAAAATAACTTAATATTTGGACCTATTTAACATATAACATATATCAGATGAATTCTCTCTATATTCAGGTCAAGACAGTACTCTACGCTCATTTTCCACACTACACGACCGTCACAACAAAAGTCTTGGTCGCGCTTCTTACAACAAGGCCATCTCAAAGAAGAAAACGTTAAAACATGATCAGCACAGAATGCCCTATATTGTGGACTTTGCCTCTGGTACGTATTGCTGACCAGCACAGAATGTCCTATATTGTGGACTTTGCCTCTGGTTCATATTGCTGACCAGCACAGAATGTCCTATATTGTGGAATTTGCCTCTGGTATGTATTACTGACCAGCACAGAATGTCCTATATTGTGGACTTTGCCTCTGGTTCATATTGCTAAGCAGTACAGAATGCCATATATTGTGGACTTTGCCTCTGGTACGCATTGCTGACCAGTACAGAATGCCTTATATTTTGGACTTTGCCTCTGGTACGTATTGCTGATCAGCACAGAATGTCCTGTATTGTGGACTTTGCCTCTGGTACGTTTTGCTGACTAGAATGTCCTGTATTGTGGACTTTGCCTCTGGTACGTTTTGCTGACTAGCACAGAATGCCCTATATCGTAGACTTTGCCTCTGGTACGCATTGCTGACCAGCACAGAATTCCCTATAACACAGAATGCTGTATATGGTAGACTTCGCCTCTTGTATGGCTGGTAGGAAATCCAGGATTGGGGTCAACTTTTTGATTTTGGAAATTCGGATATAATAAAAAATGTTTTCATAAAGGAAAAACAAAAACATTCTGTGTTTTAGTGAAGATATATGTCAGTCCATTTTGTTGTATAATGGAAACTTTGAGAAAAGAGAAACAGGAAAGTGTAATACACTGTGATATGAAATGCATAGTAAATGAAGGCCAGCTCTGTCGGTGCTACCACAGGAAAGCTTGAAAAATTATGATCAGGTTTGTGAAAGAGAAACATGTGATTCATGCTTATAAATGTGTTTATGTTTTTCAGAACAAAGTCGTCAGAGTGACTGGGACAACATTCTAGCGTGTCACCGGGGGTTACGTCTGGTGACGACATGGAGTTTTCAGCGATCTACAATGGGAAAGCACAAACTGGAACACCCGAGATTTACGGAGGAGGCAGCACATCACATAAACACAGTAGCACAGGTATGCAGACATCTTGGCACACTGTTGTTTTTTTTTGCAACAACCTTTATGCTAAACCAAAAGTTTTTAAGTCTCATTTTTCCCCTATAAAGTACTTTCTAGAATAACAGGATTAACTAATCTTTCTAATACAGGATTAACTAATCTTTGTAACATTAACATTGAACAATTATGACAACTATTACGTTAAGTTTAAAGGGAGCACATAGGCTTTTTGTTGGCTTCTAGAAAATGACTTAAAATTGGCAAATAAATATGTTGTCTATTTTAAAAGAATTAAACATAATGACCCTTT
Organism: Cyrtodaria siliqua; assembly: GCA_037043455.1. NCBI lineage: Eukaryota > Metazoa > Mollusca > Bivalvia > Adapedonta > Hiatellidae > Cyrtodaria > Cyrtodaria siliqua. The sequence continues at coordinate 34,370 of JAWPHD010013198.1, forward strand.
ATTTTTAAACAAAGATTCATTATACTGTTAAAGTAATATGTGCTATCTAGGTTACTAACCAGAGTTAAATTAATGCATTTTACTTTTCTGTATTTAATATTTTGAAAATATTGTAAAATACATATCGTAAAATGATTTTACTTCATCATCAGTGTGTAGAGGTCACATCGTGTGGAAACTTCGGCGTGATTGGCTATAGTTCTGGTCATGTGGACATGTATAACCTTCAGTCAGGCATACACAGGGGAAGCTACGGAGAACCAAAAGGTGAGTCGAGATCACATCATGTATAACATATGTTAATAGGTTATTAATTGATTTCATATTGGCCCAGTTATTGGTCCAAGGACTGTCATATTGGTCCAAGGACTGTCATATTGGCCCAGTTATTGGTCCAAGGACTCATATTGGTTGAAGTCTATCATATTGGCCCAAGATCTGGTAGTGTGGACCAGTATGACCAGGCATACATAGGACACATTACAGGGAACCAAACGGTGATTTGAGATCACACGGTGTACAATTTGGCATCTTGGATACAGCTCCGGTAATGTGGACCAATATATCCAGGTATAAATAGGGGAGATAACTGAGAACTAGATCACATCCTGTATACAATTTGGTGTCATGGGATACAGTTCAGGAGTTAATATGGACCATACAACCTTCAGTCAGGCATTCATTGGGGAGGTGATGAGAAACTAAAATGTAACATCTGATTTTGAGGGTAGACTGTAATCTTGTGTATGTAACAGCCCACGATTGTTGATTACAGGATTTGGAAGTAGATTTGTATACACCTGCAAAATAATTTTGATGGGGTATATAGCAGTCACAATGTCAGTTGGGAGGTCAGCTGTCCGGTCGATCTGTTCATCATCTTATTTGTCCAATACCCTTGATGCAATTTCACGAAACTTTATTAGAAGCATCAGAATGAAGTGTACAGGGTGTGGCATTAGTTTGTAACCTGTATGTGTATGTTACAGCTCATGACTGTTGTGTACAGGGTATGGCGGTAGATGGCCTCAATCAGATCACCATCACAGCTGGGAGGGATGGAGATGTGAAGTTCTGGAGGTTCAAGCAGAAAAAGCTGCTAGAGACATGTAAACAGGACAGTACCATCTCACAGATACTGCTGCATAGGGAAAGGTAGGAATAATCTATCCCAGAATTGGGGTCTGGCGTGGCCCAGTGAATAGCGCAGTGGCCTTGATTCAGGAAGTTCCAGGTTCAAGCGTCACTGTGCCACTGAGGTCTTAAAACGGGCGGTTTAAGTCCATTTCACAGACACCAGAATCCATAGAGTTTTCAAACTTCACACATATTTACATCTATATGAAAGCAGTACCGTATGTTCCTAACAAAAGTAGGTTAATATGAATGACCTTGAACTATTTATCGGACTGTTGATTACATTGACTTTTTATTTTGTATGACTGACAGAAGTTTCATTTTAAGTGACAGACAGTGCTAAAGTGGGGCCCTTGGACACATTTTCTAGTTATTCCTATTTCAATTTAAACTTTCAAGTTAATTAAGTTGAAGTAAGCTTGTGCCTCCCGCTCCAGGTCTCTCACAGTTTGATCATTGGATATATAGACAAACATGCAAATATCTTAGGAGACAGAGTGTCAGTGCCAGCCAAAACAGTACAAAACTTGTTTATCCCGTCTTAATTTTCAGATAATTGATTTGGGATTAGAAGATCAAAAGAAGACAAGTATAGATGTTTGGTTTGTTTTGGTAGGAAAGTATCCCTTTAAATGTCAAAGTACCAAAATTTGATTGGATGGTTTCTAGATAAAACTGGTTGTCTTCTTTTCAGTTCCATGCTAGCTGTTGCCCGGGATGACTTTGTAGTTAATATAATTGATATTGACACTCGGAGGGTTGTCAGGAAGTTTACGGGACATGATAACAGAATCACCGACATGGTAATATTGATTAGTTAAGATACTTTCGTCGTATAAAAGAATATTTTAAAATTTTGGGTATGAATTGAGCACTGTGAGAGAATGTGCATTATATACCTGAGGTGTGTCTACCAGAATGATTTTCGAGGTTGATTTTAATTTTATATTGAATAAAATAATAGAAATACTCAGTTCATACTATAAGAAGCATAAACATCTGACAGTTTTAGGTTCTTCTAGACAATCCAATGTTGGAGAAAAAAGGTCATCCCATTTAAGATGCCTTCAAAAGTCAAGCTGCTGCTTTTAACTATTTAACATGTAACAAAATGACACTCTTTAGGAGTTATGATTGGGAAAAGACCTGTTTCAAGAATAAAATCGTAAACCTAGAATGATTTATTCCACATTATGTTGTCTTCTGCTTACTTTCAGTAAATACATACAGGCTAAGCAAGGACAACGTATATTTTAAAATGTTTTGATTTTCTAAGCAACAGTAATATCTTTCAAATGCCTACCTTATAGTTGAATGTATATTTAGAAACAGAAGACTTTTGAGATGTTTTGAGAACCCTAGATGCCATGCCTTTCTTCACTTCTATTTTCCTTTAAAATGGTGGTGTTTTCACAGGCTTTCAGCGCAGATGCGCGATGGTTGATTACTGCGTCCATGGATTGTTCTCTGCGAGTCTGGGATCTACCAACAGGCAGGTTAGTACACATGTACTTAGGTAGGACTTGTATCAAACAGCAGTGGAATTAAATGCTGTTTTATGTTTTTACCAACAAATGTTTTAAGGTTATTTAAATTCACTCCAACCTTATTACTCTAGTTACTGTCCAAAGGATAGACGCCAGTTCTTTGGAACGCCGTTAATTTCCCCATCCAACTAATGCATCGGTGAGAATTAGTGTCAAGTAGAACTCTGCACTTCTAAAACTATCATTTAAGGCTGTACACCAAAATATACCAAATATTTCTCATGTCTTCACAGGATTGAGTGTATGTAATCCTTTTAATCCTCTAGTTGACTATTTGTGTGTTGCCAAATATGGTATGCACAGTATTTTGGCAAATGTAGAATTGGGTTGGTAGAGTGGTTAGTAATTAGCAGGAGTAGTAAACCAGTGATCACAGTTTCCATCCTCATCCAACCATTATATCGGTCTCTGTCTCAATATGCCCTCTGTGGTTAACAGTCAACGATTTGTTTTAGTCTTAAAGGACCCTTTATCCTCTCTAACGTTGTCCCAAATATACTCAACCATGTACTGAATGAAACAAACCAAAATATATTTTTTTATGCCCCAGAAGGGAGGGTGCATATAGTAATCGCACAGTACGTTTGTTTGTCCGAGCTTACAAATCAGTACTAAGTTGGCTAGGAGAACAATAGAGAACAAAAGATGCTATTCATTCCATTACTGTTATGTGGCGAAAAATTATTTTGCAGAAGAACAAGAATGAACAAAGGAGTAGCCACATAAACACTGATTCGTTAGAACGTCTGTCCGTCCATTCATCCATCCGAAACAATCGGGAATAAAAAGGGAATTACATGAAACTTCACACTGTTATTTGCAGTGAAAAGGTGTGTCCTGCATAGGAATCATGACCGTACCTTAAAGGTCAAAGTCACATTTGGAGGTCAAAGGTCAAATGAGTCAAATTCGAGTCTCAGCCATAACTTTGAAAGTTTTGAAAGAGATTTCATGAAACTTCACACAAATGTTAAACACAATGAGAAAGATTGTTATGCGCGAGAATCAGGTCTGTACCTCAAAGGTCACATTTAGCGATCAAACTTAAAATACATCAAAACTCGAAAACTGCATATTAAAGAGAATTTCATCAAACTACAAAAAAACGTTAACAGGATCAGAAGGTGTGTTGTGTTCATAATTCAGTCTTCCTTCCATTCACCATTGTGTTTTACCTGCATGTTACCTGTAACCCTTAGCATTTCGACAATGTAGTAATTATTACATTTTCTGAGGCATTTGTCACTTACTGGTGACATTTCTTGTTTCGTTATTATACACTGCATAAGCAAGAAAGTAAACAAAACAATTAGACATATGGTACAGTCATACTTGCTACTGTGCTCGTTCATACAACTACTGGTTTTGTTACAGTCATACTTGCTACTGTGCTCGTTCATACAACTACTGGTTTTGTTACAGTCATACTTGCTACTGTGCTCGTTCATACAACTACTGGTTTTGTTACAGTCATACTTGCTACTGTGCTCGTTCATACAACTACTGGTTTTGTTTCAATCATATTTGCTACTGTGCTCGTTCATACAACTACTGGTTTTGTTACAGTCATACTTGCTACTGTGCTCGTTCATACAACTACTGGTTTTGTTACAGTCATACTTGCTACTGTGCTCGTTCATACAACTACTGGTTTTGTTTCAATCATATTTGCTACTGTGCTCGTTCATACAACTACTGGTTTTGTTACAGTCATACTTGCTACTGTGCTCGTTCATACAACTACTGGTTTTGTTACAGTCATACTTGCTACTGTGCTCGTTCATACAACTACTGGTTTTGTTTCAGTCATATTTGCTACTGTGCTCGTTCATACAACTACTGGTTTTGTTACAGTCATACTTGCTACTGTGCTCGTTCATACAATTACTGGTTTTGTTACAGTCATTCTTGCTACTGTGCTCATTCATACAACTACTGGTTTTGTTTCAGTCATATTTGCTACTGTGCTCGTTCATACAACTACTGGTTTTGTTACAGTCATACTTGCTACTGTGCTCGTTCATACAACTACTGGTTTTGTTACAGTCATACTTGCTACTGTGCTCGTTCATACAACTACTGGTTTTGTTTCAGTCATATTTGCTACTGTGCTCGTTCATACAACTACTGGTTTTGTTTCAGTCATACTTGCTACTGTGCTCGTTCATACAACTACTGGTTTTGTTTCAGATTGATAGACTGTTTCCTAGTTGATGTAGCCATAACATCTTTGACGATGTCACCCACGTGTGACTTCCTGGTCACGAGCCACCTGGATGATGTGGGCGTATACCTCTGGTCTAATGTGACTCTCTTTTCACATGTACCACTGACAGCACTGCCAGCAGATTATGAACCTCGGATTATTGATATGCCCTCGACTCGTAGACACACATCAGGTATGTAATGCACGTGTCATGATCACATGCCAGATGAGTGACATGCCCTCAACTCGTAGACGCACATCAGGTATGTAATGCACTTGTCATGATCATGTGCCAGGTGAGTGACATGCCCTCAACTCGTCGACACACATCAGGTATGTAATGCACGTGTCATGATCAGGTGCAGGTGAATGACATGCCTTCAACTGGTAGACACACCTCAGGTATGTAATGCACATGTCATGATAACGTGCCAGGTGAGTGCCATGTCTTCAACTAGAAAACACACATCCAGTATGTGTTGGGAACACGTTGCAGATGATATGAGCCGCTGGTTCGATGTGTCACCATATTGACATGTACTACATACCACATTATTAGTATAATGTGAAAGAAAAGGAAAACAGTTAAGTGAGCCATTAGAAGCTATAGGTCTACCCATGGTCTAGGATACAGTTTGAGTACAGTAATAGCTCTCCCAGCATGCAACACTTCTGTACTAGAATATAGGCATTTGTATAATCAGGCTTTATTAAAAATACATCATTATATTGGGTTCCATTTGGCATCGCTTGAATCACCTTGACACCTTGACATCTTTACATTGCAGGAAGTGACCTGATAAAAGACGAAGATGAGGAAGAGTTTATACGTTCTGAGTTCAAGTCCTCGGAACAGATCAGTGATGAGTTGGTCACTCTGTCTCTCTTACCCAATTCTAGATGGCAAAATCTGCTCAGTCTTGACATCATTAAAGTACGTAGAACTCGTTTATGAAGGAACTTACTTGCTTGTAAATGTTAATCTACAAATAACCGCAAAATTACACTACAAAAAGATTTAACAAAACTCTATCCAAGTGTTCAGGTCCTGTAATAATGTATATTTGCCAATTAAAAGTGTAGTTTTATTCAAGGGTTCTTAAAATACCCGTGATTGAATATGAGTAAAATGAATTATGAGCAGGTAACTATTAATTCAGCACTCCAGTTTTGGGGTTCGGTCTGGCTGGTTAAAGCCGTTTATATCGTGTCGATAAGGGATTGGATTCTCAAAATATGTGTTATATATACCTCGTCAGTAGGTTTAGAAATTGTGTTTATCTGTTATAATATCTGGCTCTAGATGGCGGATAGGGACTTCAAGGCATTCAGTGCTCCATAAGTGTACATCAGTTGGAATATTAGTTATGCTTAAGATTCTAGAAATTTTAATTATTTTATTTTATGCTTAGCAGTGAAGTAGTGGATTTTAGCAATGAAATAAAAGTGGTATTTCATACGTGTGAAGTATATAGAGTTTTATTTTTTCACTGCCAGAATTACTTTTTTTTCAAAGACTACTTTTTTCCGAAAGTTGCTATAATAGTTATATCGTTGGATTGGATATAAAAAGAAAATGAGTCGTAGATTATTGAAATCGGTTAATTAGTTTAGACTTAAAAACAACAATGTTATCAAACTAAACCAATGACGTCAACTTTTATTTATTTTTCTGCATACTGCAGTACGCTTTGATTATAAAGCATAAAATAAAAATAAAATGTGTTGTTTTGTCGTGAATAATAGATTTGATTTCATCTCGAAGTGATCAAATTTCAGTATTTTCACTCATGCTTCGCATTCGTGAAATTATAAAGTTTTCACACTTCTCCATGTTCTCTATGAAATAAAATCAGTGATAACAGATTTTATTTCATCTCGAAGTGATAACACCTCAGTATTTTCACGAATGCGAAGCATTCGTGAAAATATAAAGTTTTGACACTTCTCGATGAAATAAAATCTGTTATCACCCCAAAACAACAAATATCCTCTATATATTGATACTACTGGGGTTCTGACGCAATTTTGATATACTCTTTAAGTTTTGCATGGAACAACATGTGCTCTTGGTTATTCTATTCATGCATTGCGAATTATGTTTTACCTAAAAGTTCAGTTTCTTCTTATCTTCAGCAACGTAACAAACCCATGCAGCCCTCTAAGGCACCCAAGGCTGCCCCGTTTTTCCTGCCCACCATTGCGGGGTTACAGCCAAAGTTTGCCCCACTGGAGGGTGATAAGGAGGAAAATAAGGTACAGTACTCTCCTCAACATGTGGGAAATAGTGATTTCACACTCATCGTTACAAATGTTCAGTGGATTTTGTGGGACTTGTGAGCTTCTATGTTGTTGATTTAAGTATAAAGTACACAAAAGAATCCTTCAACATTGTGTTTATTTTCTTCCAAGCATTTTACACAAGGTTTCTTGTGACAAGACGTTAGTGTGTACAGAAGTAACATTTATGATCAGTTTTTATGATAATCTCATTTAACTATCAGTTTTGATTTTTTTATTTAAATTGATATCTGCATCATGACCATGTGTCCTCTTCAACTCCCAGGCTCCTGTCGCCAAGGTCAAGGTCACATTTAGATTGCAAAGATCAAATTCAGGGGCATATGTCAGAATTTCTGACATTTCTTGTGTTTTGTTTAAAATAATAAAGGTGGAAGATACCTATTAATACAACTATGACAGAGCATGGGACAATATGTCTAATATTGTTTATCTCTGTTTAAGTGTTCTCAACATTTATTTCAGTCAAGAAGAATAATAGCCGGCAATTTGATGCCTTTGTCAACACTAGGAAAACTTCTTGATCAAGGATCTCGTGATTCAGAATGTAAGTATACAATATACATCAAGCATCTGGTGATTTAGAATGTAAATATCCAATAGCATCGAGCATCTCGTGATTCAGGTATCCAATATCCATCAAGCATCTTGTGATTCAGAATATAAGTATCCAATATCCATCAAGCATCTTGTGATTGTATCCAATATCCATCAAGCATCTTGTGATTCAGAATGTAAGTATCCAATATCCATCAAGCATCTTTTGATTCAGAATGTAAGTATCCAATATCCATCAAGCATCTTGTGATACAGAATGTAACAGATGCAGAATGTATGTAACCAATATCCATCAAGCATCTTGTGATTCAGAATGTAAGTATCCAATATCCATTAAGAGTTACCAACTCAAAGTAAACAAAACCTATACTTTTGTATGACCTGAACACCTGGATAGTTTTGATAAAGGGTTTTGTAATGTAATTTTGCCATTATTGGGCGGGTTAGTTTCTTAGTTTTGTCTCATTATTTAGTATTTAGTATTTCGAAAATTGCGTGACACACTATCTATTGATGATACATAAATACCTAAAGTTCAACTCGGTATCTGCAGCGTTTAAGAAATTTTGAACGGACAGACGGTATATAACAAATAGTGCTAAACAATACTGGTTCTACTCAGGAATAAGTGGGTGGTCTGCCTCCACCACAAACAAAAATCGACTCATTTATGGCCTAACGTGCTAAAAATAACGTAAAAAAACATTCAGATCAAACAAACTGTTGATGTTGGATAGGGACTGTAATGGAAGCACACCATGTGATGAAACTTGACGTGTATAGACAGAGTGTAACACCATGTGATGGAACTTGACATGTGTGTAGACAGAGTGTCACACCATGTGATGGAACTTGACATGTGTATAGACAGAGTGTCACACCATGTGATGGAACTTGACATGTGTATAGACAGAGTGTCACACCATGTGATGGAACTTGACATGTGTATAGACAGAGTGTCACACCATGTGATGGAACTTGACATGTGTATAGACAGAGTGTCACACCATGTGATGGAACTTGACATGTGTATAGACAGAGTGTAACACCATGTGATGGAACTTGACATGTGTGTAGACAGAGTGTCACACCATGTGATGGAACTTGACATGTGTATAGACAGAGTGTCACGCCATGTGATGGAAATTGACATGTGTATAGACAGAGTGTCACATGGAACTTGACATGTGTATAGACAGAGTGTCACACCATGTGATGGAACTTGACATGTGTATAGACAGAGTGTCATGCAACAGGTTTGAGGCCATAGTTTCCAGAAATTAAGCAGTGAACCATAAGACCATAATTAGATGAATTGACTTGTTTAAAAGGGAATCAAAGAAAATAGGAGGGAAAAAAACTGGTTTTCTCTGATATTTTTTTGCCATTGTAACTAGTAGATCATCTCAGACCATATTTGGCTTCTTGTTTATATAATGATTGAAAATATATAATTAATTAATCTGTATAGCTCGATTCTTGGTTAAATGAAATAAAGTTGCACGGCTGATTTCATGCTTATCGTTATAATTTCAAATGATTCTTTTTGTAGACACCCCAGTGGTTGAGTACATGAAGACGCTAGGCCCATCAGCCATAGATGTGGAGATACGATCCCTGTCCCCCGAGATGGGCGGGTCTGTACCGGTTATGTGCGACTTCCTACAGTTCATACAGGCTACAATGAAGACAAATAAATACTTTGAAATTATTCAAGCATATTTAGGACTGTTCTTGCAGGTATGAAACGACGGGCCAACAGATGTATAAAAAACTTAATAGAATTTTGGCTCTTTTGATTCGGAGATAAACATGGCTGCCAGAGTTATATAGTAAAAACTTCTAGCGACTACTCCTCTATAACTACTCGATGGATTTTCATGAAACTTCACAGGAATGTTGCTCTTGATGTCTAATTGATCCTAGCAAAATGTCAGGTCGGCCGGAAATTTAAAATGGCCACCATGGCTAAAAATAGATTTTTTTAAAAACAAATTAATAGCGACTACTTCTTGAAAACTGTAAGTGATATTGATATGGGACTTTCTAAAATGATCAGTATGACATGATGTTGGTCCTTGTTGAAAATTGTTTTGATTCGAAATTAAACATGGCTGGCAGTGGCCATCTTTGTTTACATAGAGTTACATAGTAAAGACTTGTAGCGACTACTCCTCTGAAACTACTTTAACAGATTTTCATGAAACTTCACAGGAATGCTGATCTAGCTATCAAAAACCTATCAGTAGAGCATCAAGGTCAATGACCTTTTGTTATTATACGCCTGTAGGGATGTATTATGTTGTGGCATTGTCCGTCCGTCTGTCTGTCTGTTAACCTTTACCTGACAACTAATTGTGGCCAATAACTTTCAAAGAATACAGTCTACAACAATGAATCTTTGTAAACACCTTCAGCATGATCCAATGAATACATCTGATAAACCCATAAGTCTCTGGTTCCTATTTTTTTAATTATGCAACTTTGGAAAAAAGGTTAACATGGAAATAAACCTTCCCTTTCACAAGTGATTGTGGCTAATGACTTTCAAAGTATAATAGGTGTACAATAAAACTTCACACATCTTAAAAAAAAGAGCTAATGAAAGCATCTTTTAAAGGCCCATAACCATTTCATCTCTGATTCATATTTTTTTAATTAACCTTTGCCAACGATGGGCGTATATATGCCCCGCTATGCGGTACGCGGTACGCTTGTCAGCCATATTTACAAGTAGGGCTTCCTCAGGTCCTGTTGTTCAAGAACATTAAGATTTAAAATATTGTCTTAAGCTTCCTATTAATTTAGGGAAGCATTGTGATTAGTGGTCAGCATCCTTGCCTCATAATAGAAAGGTTCCGGTTTTGAAAACTGCCGGCAAAAATAATCAAAAATAGGTACACTACCTATGCTGGCAGAGGGGTAGAATTTTCCATTATTCATGTCCATTTATTTTTTTTCTTTATTTTTTTTCTTTAATAAATTTTATAATCATTGTAACCTCCGTATGGTTCAGAGTTCTGCTTGAGTTGTGGCGGAAACAAACATTATTGGTTCTAGGCCCATTCTGCATATTATTATTTCGATGTAAATTGAGTGTGGGCCTGGAATGGTCATTCCTGTTTAAGTGTTAGCCCAGTATGACCTTTTCATGTTGGTGTGGTGTAAAACCTAATTCCACTCAGTTAATTTGGGGAATGATTTAACAACCATCTGATGAAAATAATTGATCTTGTATTCGACAGGTACACAGTGATGTCATTTCCAGTACGCCAGAACTTGTGACTGAGATGGTGAAAGTGTCGGATATACAGACATCGTCCTGGAGAAATGTACAAGACCTCTTCAATCAGACATTATGTTTAGTCAATTATCTACGGACTGCCACCTTGTGATCATCACTTGTTCTTAATTCATTTTGTCATATAAATTGTCATTCTTAACTGTACGATATAGTGACAATGTCAAGGTAGTACCTTCCAAGATCACAGGTCAAGGTCATGTAATGTTTATGTCTGGTTCATAACCCCTAAATTTGTTGGCTCGTGATAATGAGATGAAACGTGATGAATGTATGCATCCTCAACAGGCGGCTGACCCACACCAAGAAAGAGGTCATGCAATTTTCACATGCAGCCCTGAAATCTGATGGTGGACCATAATTCAGACAAATTAACTTTAAAATTGTGGCTTCGGTGGCCCAGTGGCTTGCACTATAGACTGAATCCGGAGACAGCAGCATTGAGCCTTACTAATGCTCCTTGGCTTCTTCGGTGTGTCCTTACGCAAGTCACTTACCTTAGCCTATCCGTCAGATGGGCTATCTGTCAGATGGAGTGGTAACGTCCTGTGTGATGGAGTCGATCCTCATAGCACATCAAAGAACCATATGAGTCTATTTGATAGTAAGAGTAGGGCATGGTCCTTATTTCCTATATATCCTTCCCCTCTCTTTGGGGTGTCTTGAAGACAATGTGATGAGCTGTTAAAATTCAGTGAAATTGTATCTTCATCTCACATGTTAAGTGTCATTTGCCATTGTTATATTAAAAGTACTTTGTCAGTTTATATAAAATGTCATTTTTCCATTACTTTATTACAAATGACCACACTTAGATGAAATAAATTCTATAAAATCTATACGGCTTGTTTGTAATTTTTACACAAATATTTTATGACATTGTATGAGTGAAGCAACTTATTGCTGGGCAAATTTATTATATCCCCGCAAACGGTTGTCTGTTGGTCTGTTGGTCTGTCGGTCAGTCTGTTGAATCTTGTGGAGCGAATTTTGTATACATGATCAATATGAAGTGTAGATGTGCGCAACTCAATTTTGGTATGGCTCGCTCAATTCCATGCAGAGTTATTGCCCTTGCACTAAGTCAAAATTGTGATATTCAGCATATGCAATCCTGTGCAGCGAACTCCTTTTGCAGTTTTCAAGATATTGAATTGAAACTTTGTGTACATGATCAACACAAAGTGTAGATGTGCGTGACATAATTTTGTTGTGGCTCACCCAATTCCATGCAGAGTTATTGCCCTTAGACATGGTCAGAATTGCTATGTTCAGCATATGCAGTATTGTGGAGCAAACTTCTACAGTTAAGATATTGAATTGAAACTTCGTATACGTGATTAAAATGAAGTGAAGATGTGCATGACACAATTTTGGTTCGGCTCAGTCAATTCCATGCAGAGTAATTGCTCTAGAACTTAGTCAAAATTGCTATTCAGCATATGCAATACTGTGGAGCGTACAAGTACAACAGTTATTAAGATATTGAATTGAAACTTTGAGTTACTGATCATCATGAAGTGTAAATGTGCGTGACACAATTTTGGTGCGACTCAGTCAGTTCCATGCAGAGTTGTTGCCCTTGCACGTAGTAAACATTGCATTATTCAGCATATGCAATCTTGTGGAGTGAACTACTTTTACAGTTTGAAAGATATTGAATTAAATCTATGTACATGATAAACATGAAGTGTACATGTACGTGACACAATTTTGGTGCGCTCAGTCAATGCCATGCAGAGTTAATGCCCTTGATCTTACTAAAAAATGGTATTTATCATCTTCAGTGATCTTCAGTGATAGTTCTAGTTTAAACTGCAGTCTTCAGCTCATCTGATGTTTTATGACCGATCTTCTTTAGTCTTTGTCTTTTGTTGTTGTCTGGTTACTTTTGCTTTATAATTGACTGGTTACTTTTGCTTTATAATTGCTTTCTCAGAATCAGTTTGGCTGATTTGACCAAACTAAACATGGGTGATCCTTAAATAAATGACTTTCAGGTTTGTTCAAATTAGGTCAACTATGGTTGTGACTATTTATAGTAACAGTGACCATCTTGTATGTCGCATACCTTGTTGGGCACTGTTACTATAAATAGTCACAACCATTAAAGCTCTTCTCATAAACTGCTCCACAGACATCAACAGTGTTTAGCTCAAATATTCGAAGAATAGGAAGAGCTATTGTACTCACCCCGACGTTTGCATTGGCATTTAGGTTAAAGTTTTTTGGCAAGTCCAATTATTTTATCAACCACAAGTCATACATCAATGAAAATTGAAATTATGTCTTCAGTACCATCAACAGCACTGGTAATCACATGTTCCATAACTCGGTATTGCATTTTAGCGAAATTATGGCCTTTTTTATCTTGGAATTTCAGATTAAAGTTTTTTGACAAGACCATGTTTTTCAAAAGCTGCAAGTGATATACCAATACAACTTTAGTAAAGCTTGTAATTTGACTTCAGTACCATCAAGGACACTGGTAGACACATGTTCCATGACTGTATTGCACATTATCAAAATGATGGCCATTTCCCCACTTTTTTTGGTTAGTTTTTTGGCAAGTCCATATATTTCAATAGCAAGTCATACATCAATAAACCACTAGCATTACATCTATGAAACATCAAAGAAGCTTGACAAGTGGCATCAATATCATCAAGGACACCTAAAAACTCGAAATAGCAGAATTACAGCCCCTTTTTGAATCTATATGTCTGGCTAAATTTGTATAATTCAATACTCATTGGCCATACATAACTGAACCTTGACATGTGTCTTCAATATCATCAAGGACACTCAGAGACGCATGTTCCGTAACTAGATTTAGGCTAAAAATATCAAGTTTTTGACATGTCTGATGAGCTCACCCGCCTGCGTTGCTTCTCCACTGACAAAATGAACTTCTCTTTCCCACCACCACCGCACAGTGACTTCCCTCCATCCCCTCTCCGTGGACATTCCCCCCACATCCTGTTCAATGACCTCTTCACCTACCCTTCACAGTTAAGACTTGACCTTGCGACTGAATGATCTGGCACCAGGTGGGCTAGACAGAAAGTGGCGGTGGCCTTGTTTAAAATTGACACGTAGTGGAGCATGCTGTCCTTCCGACAGCTCTTGTTTTAATAAAGATATAGTGTGACCCTGCCAGAGGTGTCGGAGTTTTACATAGTTATATACGAACATCTTTTACAAATCTTTGGAACTACAACATTTTCAGTTCTAATATTTGCGTGTAGCATTAGCTTATTGTCCTATACCAAAAGTGTTCAAAGAATGACCATGGGGTCACCTTTTTGTGTTGGTTCAATTAAATTTTCTGGAAAAACAAGAGCTATGGCTATCTTATATTGCATGTCACATTTGCTTATGTTTCTTTATGAACTGTGTTCAAATGGTGACACCGAGGTCAAACTTGGGACAGCCCCAGCAGTCACACAAACTTGTATGGAGAAGAGCCTTTGTATAATACTCTTCACTGAAACCAAACTTGTATAGAGAAGTACTCTTCACTGAAACAAAACTCGTATAGAGAAGTGCCTTTGTATACAAACTTGTATATAGAAGAGCCTTTGTATAATACTCTTCACTGAAACCAAACTTGTATAGAGAAGTACTCTTCACTGAAACAAAACTCGTATAGAGAAGTACCTTTGTATACAAACTTGTATATAGAAGAGCCTTTGTATAATACTCTTCACTGAAACCAAACTTGTATAGAGAAGTACTCTTCACTGAAACAAAACTCGTATAGAGAAGTGCCTTTGTATACAAACTTGTATATAGAAGAGCCTTTGTATAATACTCTTCACTGAAACCAAACTTGTATAGAGAAGAGTCTTTGTATAATTCTCTTCACTGAAACCACAAGCCATAGAGCTCTTGTATATTGCAGTTATCATTACCTTAAACTGTAAAAATTTAAAGGAGAAAGCAGTTCAGATCTATATAGAATAGTATATAATTATGCAAGTAGCATTAACATGTGTTACAGGGAATGTAGCGAACAGCCAAACAGCTCTTTTATTGAGAGTTGTGAAAACGTAGAAAAAGGTAATTATATAATTATCAAAATCGGATGATAAACAAAAAAGATACGACCATTTAAAGATTTTTCTAAAATAAATATGGGAGCCGCCATTTTGAGAACTATGACGTCACAGTTCCAAATTACCATATATGGAATACTGATGAATATCATCTAAAGCAAAGAAAAACATGGTAGACATTGCCCAGTATAAGACAATCCCCTACACCACCAAACAAACATCCAATCATAAATTAGAAGAACAAAAGGGGGCTCACATATAAAGCAGACGAGGACAAACATAACTAAAGATTAAAACCAGCACATGGAGTTCCATCCACCAAATACGGAACTTTTCAACTTTTGAAGTCGAAAAAGGGACATAACTTTTCTTAAATGCAATACATGTGTCTACCAGTGTCCTTGATTGTACTGGTGACGTATTTCAAGTTTCAATGACGAGTGGTTGCTGAAATAAGTGGACTTAGCAAACAACTGAAAACCAACGTTGACGCAGACGTTGAGTAGATCTACAACAGCTCTTCTTATTCTACGAATAGTAAAACTTTTTGGCTTTCAAGCTGACGAAAAAAAAGTCTAGCCAGTGTCATTGTTAAAGAAATGCAAAAAATAATGCCGGCTGAACTCCCAGGTCACTTGGGTAACAACCATAAGCTCATGCTACATGCAAAATATGTATAACTTGTATTGGTATTGTAGTTTCAGAAACGATTATTTAAAAATGTTCCTATGTACTAGTAACCCATGTAAAACTATGACCCCGAAGTCGGACTTTGAAATTTGACCCCGCGTCACGAGTTTTACAAAGTTGGTAGAGACACAAAACAGCGCTACGTGAAATATATATTATACCCTATGGTTTTAGAGAAGACATGTTTAGCTCTACCGGCCGAAAGTACACGAGGCATAACATATATAAAACGGGGTTTCTCTTCCTGCATAAAGGGGCCCCTCTACAAAGGTATACCTTGTATATATCTTGGGGAACTTGCAGTAATTTACCCTGTAAAAGTTTCGGCCTTATGACGCTTACTCGTTCTATACCCTTTGAGATTTCAAGTTCATGTGTGGTGTATTTCTTAGTTAAGGACGTGTATATGCGCAATAAGGTCTTGGATTTTGGTCCCCTCACATGGATGTAATCGGGTAAAAAAATGCATATCTTGTCCAAACGTGAATGCATTTGATTCTAATTTGGTATGGTCATTTAGAGACTCGAGGCACAAGATAAAATTATACAGCACGGGTTTTGTCCTCCTGCTACAACTTGCAGTAATGTATTTGTTCAACTGCCAATTTTGCTCAATGCAGAGCAAAGGGTGTTGTCATAAGTGCTACGTACAGTGCATTGGGCAGTAAAGGATCACTATGGTTAAAAGCGTAAATTTAAAACTAAAGGAAACGTTCAAGACAGTTTCTTACTAGATTTTGCCCTCTCAGCAATATGTGCCTCAATTACCGGGGCAACTGGGTAAATTGTTCGGTATGTTCTTGGGCAAGACGTCGTTGTCCGTCGGATGGAGAAGTAACCGGGTTCATCCTATCCATGCAGGAACGTCAAGAACCACAGAGATCTTTCCGATAGACGAGTAGGACACGGTTGTCAGATGCTTATATATCCTTTCCCATACAATAATAAACTAATCTAAGACAATGTGCTGTTCAGCAGTTAAGCAATTCGTTTTAGACAGTTTTTAAGTAAATGTAATTTAAACACAGATTCTTTTACACATAAAACAGTACTATAACCACGTTCCGTTTGGCTTCTTTTTATATTGTTTTGATTCTGATCTTTCTATGGGTTTTGTTATTTGTTTTTCTGTTAACTCAGTTTATCAGTCCATATAAAATGCATCTAGATTAAATATGCCTCAGAGAATAGCAACTACAGTTATATGTGTTTCGCCAATTGTCAAAAGGGATTTGTGTTTACGTTTAGCTGCCTAAACAATGTACTCTTTAACTGCCACTGTATGGTCTAGTGGTACGCTGCACAGAGCTTTCATTTTTCATCCGATCATTTCCAAATTTGGTCAGATTGTTTGAAAATCAGCCAGATCGGACCAGTACCACCGGAGATATCCTTTTTTTCGCTACTGACCGTTCCAAGGCGGTAGCCCTATTGTCAACCCTGTTATGTTTGTGATGACATATTCTTGCCTTTTATTGTTTGTTTCTGTGCGTGTTTTTGGTTGACTGTGGTCTTTGAATGCTACTTCTCATGTTCGACGTTTATATCTACTTTGTATGGCCCTTAATTTAGTTAAATACGCTATAATTTGCCTCGTTAACACGATGGTGTTTCATTTTCCATCCGATCTTTATCAAACTTGGCCAGATTGTTGATACCAATGAAAGCTCGAACACGTTCGAAAAACAGCCATTTCGGACCATTAACACTGGAGTTATGGCCCTTATTTTCTTATATATGCTATATTTTGCCTCGTTAACACGATAGGGCCTTCATTTTCCGTCTGATCCTTACCAAATTTGGCCAGCTTGTTGATACTGATGAAAGATCGGGTAAGTTCGAAAACACAGCCAGATCGGATATGTAACGCCTGAGTTATGACCCTTCATTTTCTAATATATGCTATATTTTGCCTCGTTAAGATGTTAGAGCCTTCATTTGTTTTATCTGATCTAAATTCTACTCTTCCTTTTCGACTTTTATATCTACTTTGTATCATGGCCTTTGATTTAGTTAAATACGCTACAGTTTGCCTCGTTAAGATCACAGGGCTTCCATTTTTCATCCGATCTTTACACCACTTGGCCAGATTGCAGATATCAATGAAAGCTTATATTCACGTTTCAAAACCAGTCAGTTCGGTCCATATGGCCGTTGATTTTCTTAAATATGCGATTTTGTCTCGTTAACACGACAGAGTAGATATATTTCTTGTATATAGCATTTATACTGCAATCCCGGGCCTACGGCTCTCCAGAAGTAGTATAAATCGCATGTACTCGAAAAATTAATGATTAATGCTTTAAATATTACGTAATGTGAATGTGTTTTTATAGGACATTTGAAAAGTCATTTTGGAGATTTTTCAGAAAGAAACGAAATAACGAGGAAAATAAACTTTAATGCGCCACGTATATGAGTTCAGATATGAAAACAACAACCGCAACCAATCGGCAACATAATTAAACACATCAAGTAAACATTTCAGTGCATAATTTGGAAAACAAAACAACACAAGCAATTGATAACATTAACAGACATCAAGTAAGCATTTCAGTGCATAATGTGGAAAACAAAAAAACAAACCAACTGATAACAATAATAGACATTAAGTAACTATTTCAGTGTATGTTGTATCACAATCAATATGGAATAGAAAAGTATAACTGGAAATAATAGTATTTGTCACAGTAGTTTTTCTAAATTAAAATAATAACTGTATGCCTGTTCTGTCCGATTTATGTAAGTAATGAATTGAATGAATTGGGGTTTTAAGGCGCACCAACACATGAGGTTATATGGCGCCTAAAAGGCATGACAATGCCAGGCTCATCTTCCATGTACATCGAGACCAAAATATGGAAAATGGGCCTAGAACCTTCTCACCCTGAAATGCAGAGTTGCTGCAAATTCTATCGTAGAAACTCCATTTACGCTGGAGCCACGTTATTGTTTTCTGCCACTGCTCTTTTGATGCGAGCGAGATAGCACCTGAAACAATGCAGGGATCATGATGAAGACCTTTAATGAACATGACACAAAAAATGAATAAAATGAACATGAATTTTGGGGGATTCTACCCCTCTGCCTATCCCTCCAAAGGGATCTGCAGTGGCCCTATTCTTTGCCCCGTGACCAAACGGGGCCCCCGAGAACCACGCGGGGCTAAGTAAGTAAGCACCATTCATAGATATAATTATTAACCTTGAGGACTAGAACATCTTGTATAGTTTCATGTGGGTGTCTCCCCCCACCACCCACACCCCCCCCCCCCCCCCCACTAATTTAGAGCTGAGTACTGAATACATGTACTCCTTCATGTTAAACCCGAGTGCTGAATAATCCCTGTACTCCTTCATTTTAAAATTTCAAACCCGAGTACTGAATAATATTTAACATGAATTTCTTCATAAAAATTAACCAATTCGTCTATTTTATGAAGATATGAAGATGTGATATAAAAGGACATTTAACACTGTATTAAAGGTCGTATCTCAACGTTTTGCTGTTACGGGGTCAATCATGAAATCTAAATAAGATATCTTACGATTTTTGTGGATTTCAACACTTGTTTTTTACATATAAAACATAGTTTGAAGGCACGTTCCTATTTTTTATGCGTACTGAATACTTAATAATGTAATTTGCACGGGCCGTGGGTACTGAATAATCTCTAAATTTGCCCTGAATACTGCTAACCAAAAGTGGGGACGGGGGAACACTCCCTTTCATTGATTTAAGTAATATTTTATAACTGGCCGATTTTAAAAATAAACTTAATAAATATTATACATGTGCATTAATATTTACGACATTAGATGAAATTAGTTTGTGCAAGGTCCATCTTAATCTATGGACCCTGGTTCGTGTTGGAAATTATTGTCAAACGTGTTCTTAGCTTCTGTGCATTTCAGGGTGCCTACACGTCGAATATGAATCGCGATTATTTAGTTTTATTATTATTATTTTGTTTGTTTGTTTGTAGGGTGTTTTACGTCATTTTCAACACATGCAAGGTTATATGTGACGGTCGATTTTTTTGTGGTGGAGGCAGACCGGATGGCTACGGCAAGATTGCAAACAGAGATTCAGGAGAGTCTGTTTTCATTTTGTTCAATCATATCCGGGATGAAAAGATCTAGAAAGTAATAAAAAAATATATAATCTCGATTCATATTCGACGTCTATGCAAACTGAAAGGCACAGTAGCTAATTCAACGTAAGTGTCATACTTATCTATTTCCTGTTTAAAAAATCACCAACTAAGATCCATACTGAAGATACTGATTAATGTACGTTTACTGAAGTTTAGGTAGGATAATCCACATTAACGGTATCTTTACCTATATATTCAGACACTATCAATTTGATGATTTAAACAACAAAACAAGAGGTCAAGACCTTGAAGCTCTACTGATAGGTTTTTGATAGCTAGATCAGCATTCCTGTGAAGTTTCATGAAAAATCCGTGAAGTAGTTTCAGAGGATTAGTCGATACAAGTTTTCATTATATAACTCTATGTAAACAAAGATGGCCGCTGGCAGCAATGTTTAACGTCGACTCAAAATACTGATCATTTTAGGAAAAGACGCATATCAATATCACTTATAGTTTTCAAGTTTTCAAGGAAATGTGTAATTTAGGAACAAGTTTGTAGCGACTACCGCTACAAACTTGTTCCTAAATTACACATTTCCTGAACCGGAATAAAGACTAAAACAACACATAAGACCTCAAATTTAAATTATCCGTTTACAGTGTCATTATTGATAGAATACACGTTTGGCTCAAGCATGTGCGCAAACTTAGGATGTAAAATGTTTCAATATCTTTACATTAAATACAGTATTGAAACGGCTCATATTTCCACAGAGCAACTTCAACATTTTGTGTTACAAAGTACAACATCGCAGTTTTGTCCTTTCTCAAAATACATGTAGCTGCAACCTACCAATATGAAGTACGGCAATTATTCCAATTTTGCTTAAATACTTCGCAAATTAGGATTTCAGTCTTACAATGAAATGAAGATTTCCGACTATGGACAACAAATACATGATCTGGCCATATACATATATACGAGGGTGCTTCAAAAAGTTCTGTCACTAGGCATATATCCTTTGAACTGGATATTACACTGAGATAAAGTAGTGTATTTATAGTACTACTGGGTTCTCTCTCTTAAATTCCACAACAAAAATGAAAAATTTCCGGTTATTTATACCCCTGAAAAACACTGATTTTCTTCATTTTGTTTACAGAAATGTTATAATATCTTTTAAATGTCGTAATTATTCTCATAGTATTGATACGTTTTCATATTTTTTTACAAATCCTGGTCCTTCAGTGTTTAAATTTCATATTCAACACATTATTGTATAATTTAATACAATGTTTAGTGAAAATATTGATCATCCAAAAACGCTATTTCAGAAGACTGCCCTTCCATTTAATGTCCATTTATCATTAAATTAATTTTACACGTTAGCTTAAAATGTTAATTTCTAAGACAATGCCTTTTCGTCTACCATGCTTAAATTCTAAATCTTGTAATGCACAGATATAACTGGTAATGTATGAGAAATTTCAAAGGTCTTCGACAAGTACTTAAAGAGAAACAGGCATTTAAAAAAGTAACAATTAACATACCTGAAAAAAATCAGAACGAAAATGCCTCAGTATGTATAAGTGATATGTATTAAATGTTCCATAACTTTCTTCACACAAATAATAAAGCATTCATTTTACCATCAATGGAATGGTAGTGAAACTCTCGTTCATTTGGTACCGAACATCAACACTCTCAACGAGCATTTACTTGTTAAAACGCGTTAGTGACAGAACTTATTGAATAACCCTCGTAAGCGGGTTTTGTTTTATAATACTCAAACTTGAGATGAGCACTTCAACATTTAGAATATATAACAAATTTATAAACACATATTTCCTTGTATCAATATACATATGATAAAAAATATACATTTAAAGTTTTATAGTTTTATAATCCGAACACTGAACACTGTGTATTTAATTTCATTCTCTTCAAGTGATATTACGACGCGGTTTTCCTTTTACTTGTTCAATCAATCATGTCGATGCACTGTTTTCAACTGGATACGACTCTATCTAGCTATCACTAATAAGGCAACTCATTCTTATTCAGACGCAATTTCTCTTCAACTTCTTGTTAAATCGGATCGGTGTACTGATTTCAACTGGATACACGTCTATTCAGCTATCACTAAGGTAACGTTTTTCTACTTCTTATTCAATGGCGTCGATGCATTGATTTGAACGGGATACAAGTCTATTCAGCTATCACTAAGTAACTCATTGCTGTTTAGATGGTTTACTTTTTTTTTTAATCGCGTTGCATTGATATCAATAGGATAAAATAGGATAAAAGTCTATTCATCCATCACTAAGGTAACTCTCTTCTACTTCTTATTCAATCGCGTCGATGAATTGATTTTAACTGTCTATTCCGTTATCACTAAGGTAACTTATTGCTTTGTAGACGTGGTTTCCATTTTTTAATCGCGTCGATGCATTGATTTCAACTGGATACCAGTTTATCCAGCTATCACTAAGGTAACTCATTGCTTTTTAGAAGGTTTTCTTTTTTAAATCGCGTCGATGCATTGATTTAAATAGTATACAAGTCTATTACGCTATCACTAAGTTAACTTATTGCTTTTTAGACGTGGTTTCCTTTCTTTTAATCGCGTCGAAGCATTGATTTCAACTGGATACAAGTCTATCCAGCTATCACTAAAGTAACTCTCTTCTACTTCTTATTCAATCGCGTCGATGCATGGATTTCAACTGGATACAAGTCTATCCAGCTATCACTAAAGTAACTCTCTTCTACTTCTTATTCAATCGCGTCGATGCATGGATTTCAACCGGATACAAGTCTATTCAGCTATCACTAAGGTAACTCATTGCTATTTAGACGTAGTTTCTCTTCTATTTCTCGTTAAATCACGTCGATGCATTGATTTGAACTAGATACAAGTCCATTCAGCTTGCAAAGCAAGTAGAGCGATACAATTTATCTTCTGTTTCTTTTTCAATCACGCCGATGTATTACAACGGTACACAGGCCTAGACAGCTATCACTATGAAAACGTATTTATATTTAGATGTAGTTTCCCTTTGTTCAATAGCGTCGATGCACTGGTTTCAACTGGATGCAAGACTATCTAGCTACATATCTTATTCTGTTTAGACGTTGTTTCCCCTTAACTTCTTGTTCAATCGCGTCGATGCGTTGGTTTCAAATGGAAACAAGTCTATTCAGGGTAACTCTGCTTTTTAGACGTGGATTCATTTTTTTCAATCGCGTAATGTAATGCTTTCAACTGGATACAAGTCTTATTTAGCTATCATTTAGGTAACTCACTTCTATTTAGACGCAATTTTCCTTTACTTGTTCAATCGCGTCGATGCATTGGTTACAACTGAACACAAGTCTATCTCAAGCTACTGCTAAGAAAACCCATATTTAGATGTGGTTTTCCTTTTACTTCTTGTTCAATCGCGTCGATGCTGGATAAAAGCCTAGCTAGCTATCACTAACGTAAATCGTTTGTTTCCTTAGACGAAGTTTCTCTTTAAGCTTTTGTTCAATAGCGTCGATGCACTGGTTTCAACCGGATACAAATATATCTAGCTACCACTTAGGTAACTAATTTATAGTTAGATGTAGTTGTTCATGCGTTGGTTTCAACCGGATAAGCTGGGTATCACACATCTAACTCATGATCCTAAAGCAAGTTCTATCGGTTTCCTTTTTCACATTTCAATCTCGTCGATGTCTTGCAGTTTGCAGTTTAAGAAGATAATACAACTTAAGACACTCTTCTAACGAGAATATTTAGAAAACCTTTCCCTTTTCCTTGATACATTATGTACCTTAAGTACACTTAATTTTCAGACAGCAGCACTGTTACCAATGTCTTTAAACACAAATTAAATCAAAAATAGATCATAATTATATACTTTGTTTAGCACTCACTGTACGACACATATTGTTGGTCATATCAAACACACTTAGCACGTTTTAAGTGAAAGTTTATAATTATGAGTAGCCTTTAATACTGACTGACTTCTAGCGGGATAAACGCACATCTTAAATCGTGATAATTGTCCATGGTCAATAGATTTATCAAGACGGAAGTACTTGTTAAAATTTCAAATAATGCAAAAAAGTTGACATCAGGCATTATTTATTAAGAATCACCTGGAATTGGACGTATTGCCAAATTCAATAAAAAAGTCGAACCGGAACAGTTAATGTAGCATTCGCAGAACACAGTAAACCGAAACACGCATTCAAAACAAACAACTCTCACCTGGAAACACAGTTTAAAACTAAGCATTATTTATAAACCATCACCGCGAATTGGGCTTCTTCGATGTACTGTACTGTATTGCCGAAACAACGGTATTACATCAAATGAATGTTCCATGTGCTGTATTCATGTGGCCGTAACAATCGGGACCCTTATCAAAGTATTTCAAACATTTCCAGCAGATATGGGCACCACACTTACATGTCATGTGGTCACATCCTTCGATCTTTTCTATTCCTATATCACATTTCGGACAGAGCTTACGTTTCATTGGGTCTTCCTTTAACCATTTCTGTATACTGACGTCGGCATTTTTCGCACTGCTGTACATTGCGCACGTCATACCATCATGTGACAGTAGATGGCACGATGTGCATATTTTCGTCTGGCACAGGCTGCAAGTGAAGGCTGTTCCATCTGACGTCACACGGTAAATCATATCACAGTCTGGTGTAATGCAGAATTTGAACTCCGTATTATGTTTGGCTACAAAACATCCCACAGTCGCACTTGCTAGCTCTTTTCTGTTAATGTTGCCTTGCTTGATTTGCGCATTTATATCCCTAATGACGATTTCTTGGCCACAACCATCGCCTGCACATTTAATTGGAAACTGCTTGTCCTGGACAGCGTTCTGAATCATATTGACGAGACAAACGTTACAGTACGCATGTCCGCAATACTCCATTCGGCATATCTCAGTTATCTCGATAGGACACAAACATATCGGACAGTCTGGACATTCATCTTCTTCAAGTAATTTCTTTTCAGTAGCAGAAACTTCTTCCTTGACTATTTCGATTGCTTCTAATGCTTTCTTGATGGCGTTCTCGTTTCCTGTAATTGTTAATTCATGCATGCGTAGATTAAGTCTAATTGATATCAGCTCTGCTTCTCTTCGGAGTGTGTCTAAGCCAATGCCATACTTCACCATTATTGCTTTCATTAAACCAGGTGGATTGTTCTGTCCTTTCAAAAGGACCTCTCTCTCCAAAGCCGCAGCCACCTCTTCAACGTAGTCATCGATAAGAGCAACAGCTAACATTCTGTTCCTAACAGATCCGTGGACAGTCACTTTCAATGTTCTTTCATCAACGAAAATAAGTGCTCCAGTCATCCTTTCAATGCCTTGTATTTTCTGCCTACCATCACGGGTAAACAAGACGTGCACGTTCTTTCTCACTCCTATTTCAAGTATATCACCACCGACTATTGCATCTATGGCTACTTTAGTTTTTGCGAGTCTTTCTGGCGATTCGGCGTTGATGTCAATAGACAGGTTTCCAGATTTCAGTGTACGCATCTGCACGGACGTTGTCGATGGATTTAGCCTTCTCATTTCTAGAAACGCATCAATGTCTTTCTTTGTGGCTTCATACAATTTCCTGTTCAGAAATACAGATGTCTTGAACTCTGTGGTGACGTCTATCAAATTACCGTCAATATCTGCATCGGTTACAATTAGTCCCTTTGCTGCATCTGAGCAGTGGGTTGGATCTCTAAATTTAACAAATGCGATGACACACACAGTCTGTTGCTTATATTCTCTTAGTTCTATTTTGAAAGAGGTAGTCTCTACAAATCGTGATAGTATTCGTTTTAACTTTTCATGAACATGGTTCATTTCACCCTGCCTTAGAAGCACTTCATGTCTCGGGATTATTACCTTAAACCGGTCGTTTTTGCCACGTGAAGACAAATGCAACGCTTTAAGGAGACCTTCCTTGATATGTTCCTCTGTGACATCCACATCCAATCCTTTGATAAATAAATCAGACTCCCTTTTTGACGTATTAACGTACGCTAGCCTATCGTCAATTTCGATTGGGGAGGCCATTAATAGTGTTAACTTATCTTCAGGACATGATAGATACACGTAACAAATGCCTTTACTACGTCTTCGGCACCACTTCAACTTCATTGTGAACTCTGGTGGTCTTGCACCCTGGGAGCGATATGTTATAGGAACGACAGTGAAATCACAGTCTTCATCCTCGTTAATTTCCTGTACAGCTGATAGCGCTTCTAGCTCATTCACAAATGTCACCCTTCCCCAGAACATTTGATTCTGTTGCCTTTTCCCACATGATCTCCAAACCTGCTCTATTTGTCCATAAAACGATAACATCTGATGAACATCCTCTTCCGTCAGATCATATCGACGGCAATCTTTCTGTTTTATGTTCATTGAACGAAACTATTGCGGCATCAGAATTGTAGCCACATCCCCTCCCTCTCTTATAATAGCTCGCACACCGCTGAATTCGTTCCCTATTGCTTCTTCTCTGGACTCGTAAAGGAGCGGCTTCTGTAGTGGGTAAATCGAATCTTCCAACATTGCTATGGCATCGCATTTATATTCTGTGACACAGTATAATGTGACTTCACCTCGGAACTTGTCGGCTTCGACAACAACTACTGTTCCAGCACATATTGCTCGTATATTATCCTCAACTTCCCGCCTATTCTTATGCATCGGACCAACAAATTTCCAGAACACGTGTTTTCCAACGGGAATCTTCCGAACCAGCTTAACTTGTCTACTTTTCAGCGCTTCTTTGTCAATATTGATCACCTTTGCCTCAATGGCGTTGTCGATGTACTCCTCAGAAACTGGAGTTACATTAGTAATGAAATCATCGGACGTTTTCAGCAACTGACTGTAAACAACCCAGGTTGGTTGTTGTCCTAGTGGTAGGAGGGATGACGATGGATGTACCTTGACATGTTGTAATCGATCTGCTGTGACATAACCCGCCTTTTCATGACCAAGATAAAAACATATATTCGATTTCATACAGCTAATTATAAGCTTCTGAACAATCACATCTGCTTCTTCTGGAGTTTTAAACTCATGTTTGAGTTTAAAGTTTTTCTCTTTCCGTAATATGCTCAGCGTTTCATTCATCGTATCACGAATTCCTTTCATTGATTTGCCGTTTATGCAGTTTTCTACGCACCACTTTCCCTTTCCTTTTTCACTAACCTTGTCCCATTCTCGAAACGTACATAGAGCTGTTAGTAAATCACCTCCTTTGTGACAAAAGCGTACTTTCTTAAGATCTGCCGTTTTCTTCTGTTCTGGGGAACCAGCTCGAAAGAAGATACCATTCTGGCTGCAACAAGCTGCAATCATAATCGCTTCAGTTGGTATACCCACGTCAATTCCTCTTTTGATCATCGCTCCAAGACGTGGTTCAACCGGTAGTTTTGATATCCACTTTCCGAGCCCTGTAATTTCGGTACCTTCAACTGCACCTATGTCAACAAGGGTGTCTAAAGCCGCTTCCATTGCACCGGCTGCAGGAGCCTGAACGAAGTCGAAAGACATTGGGTTAACCCCAAGCTCCATCAGCTTCAAAATTCCTTGTCCTAAATGTATTCGCAATATTTCTGGTGTGCCGCTTTTATCCATGGATGTAAAGTCAAGTTGTGTGTACAGCCTAAAACATACACCGGAAGAGGTTCGTCCTGCTCGACCTTTGCGCTGATTGGCCGAACTTTGACTTACAGGAACTACGTCCAGTGAGTTCATATTTTTCTTGGGGTCATAACGCATTTCCTTGGCAACACCAGTATCGACGACAAATTTAATACCAGGTATAGTAATTGATGTCTCGGCACTGTTAGTGGCAAATACAATCTTCCGCTTGCCTTTAGGACTTGGAGCAAACACTAATTGCTGTTCCTCGGTCTTCAGTTTCCCGTGAAGCTGAAGACAATGGTATTCGTTACCTTGCACTTTTTTGTTGAAATTTGCGCAGCATTTCTCGATTTCCAGTGCTGAAGTGAGAAATACTAGAATATCGCCATCTGCTACCGACTTTGAAGTATGAATCTCGATAGCTTTATTTAAAGCTTTGCTTTCATAGTCTTCAGGAAAAGGCGAACCAATGTCACCGGTCCTAGTATCTGTATCCCAGAAAACTTCAACCGGATATGTTCTTCCGGAAACGCTAAGTACCGGACATATTTGTGGTCCACCAAAGTAGGTCACAAATACGTCGGGGTCAATGGTGGCCGATGTTATCACAACTCGTAGCTCGGGTCTTATCGCTATACACTTCTTTAACATTCCTAAAAGTAAGTCTGTATATATACTTCTCTCGTGTGCCTCATCTATGATGATGCACGAATATGCTGACAGATCACCGTCTCGGAGACATTCGTTCAGCAGAACATGGTCAGTCATGAAGAGGACTTTTGTCGAAGCTGTTTTTTTCGACTGCATACCGACCTGATATCCGACAATCTGACCAACATTGGAATCAAGTTCCGACGAGACGCGCATTGCTAGACTAATGGCGGCAATTTTCCGAGGTTGGGTACAGGCTATGAGGCCTTTATCTGCGTAAAAATAAACGCAATTTTTGAGTAAAACAAGCAAATTCAGCGAATTATGAGTGCCCTATCGATGTAAACACCTATTTATAAAAAATAACACAATAAATCACTTAAAATCCTTAAAGGAAACTAAAGCTATAGAGCGGGAACGAAACGTGACAGCCTAACAAACTGACCGACGGACGCTCTCCTATTGTTCCTCCGGTCACGTGACGTTAGATTTCTGACCAAACCAAGTCACCATGAACGAGGCACATGAAGCTTAGAGGTTAAAGTTGTTCTAAACTGGCAAATCAGAATACTCAACATGTAATGTCAAGCTGATAATGTGAAGTAACTACAAAGTCTCATAACATAAAAAAAGGTGAACATTAATTGTCATAACTCTACTGTTTGAAATTGTCTATCTTGCAATATCTATTATACTGTATAATTATGATGCTCTCTTTAGTTGATGTATTAGTATGCTTATTAGGAGTTTAACATTAAACTTAGACCTGAACGAAATAGAGTTATTCTTAAAAGGATTGCTTTGCTGCAAAATATTTCAATCTCCTTAAACTATTTTTAATTAATGTTAAATAGAAACTACATGCTACATATGCATTGCTTATTACCTGCAAACCCAGCTTGGTATAAATACTGGACCAATTGTGTTGACTTGCCAGACCCTGTCTCTCCAAGCACGACTGACACTTTGTTTTCCCTGACGGTGGACAAAATGTTCTCACGGCGTGCGTACATCGGCAAAGCAGTGCTTAGTTTGAGGCATTCTACATCAAAAGCTCTTCTTATCTCTCTTATCTCTTTTTCAACTTTTTTGTTCTGTCTTAGTTCGTTCATCTTTGCTTTCATTGATTGTAAATAATGAGTAAATTATTTTCTTTGACCCTCCAGCTCATTAAGTTTATCTTCTCTTGCACGTGTTTCATTCGTAAGCATGTCAAATTCGTCTAGGGAATGTCCACGTTTACTTGTCATTTTGCTCTCACATTTCTCAAGAAGGTCTTTCATTTCTATGATTTTTGTATCATGTTTGTTCATAACTTTAACAGCTGATTCCATTAGTTCTCTCAGTGCTGCAAGTATTTGTTGTTGATTGTTCTGGTCCGATTTAACACTCGCACCTTTTGCCTCATCTTCCGTGAAGTAGCAGTACACTTTGCTCTCTGTGTTTCTGTTACTTTTGTTAAGCAAGTAACGTGCTGTTGATGCCTTGTTGTAACTAGGTAGCCTTATGACCACTATATGTTTCATACAACCATCGTTGAGATTGTTTTGGTGGTTTATTTGTATTATTTCAAAATCTATTGCCTGTAGATTTCCCATTCGTTTTTTCAAGTATTCTTTTATATCATTTCTCTCCGATACATGACCTGTCATTACAATGTAAAGATTGCACGCTTTTGCACGTGAACGTGTCTTTCTTTGATTTTCACTATTTATATCATGTTTGCAAGATTGTTCTGTTTTTCTATCAGGGACAAGTTCAATTTTCGTCTTTTCTTCCTTCATATTAAGTATACCCTTATCGTTGGAAGCAGCAAATTTTACGTTGTCTGTGCCGTTATTTCCGCCGTAGTCCATATTATAAAAAGTTTTCGTCTTTCCATCATACAGTAGTTCTGTAGTCTGTTTTTCAGACGTATCATCGCTTCTATCAAGGACTAGTTCATTTTTCTTCTTCTCTCGTTTCATATATGACATATCCCTTTCACTGGAACCAGCATCTTGTACGTTAGATCTGCTCAAAGTAAGTTGTTCCGCATCTTTCTCTTTCGGTTTTGACGTTTTGAATTTCCCAAAAGTTTTTCTTTTAGATTCTTTATTTTGGCTAGCGGCACTATCTTGTTTGGATAAGTTATTTTCGGGAAGTGTTTCTTTCAAAACCTGCTCAATATCGTTTTCAGTTTTCTGCGTTCGAGTTGGTATTGTAGGCTTTGTCTGAGTTAGTATTTTAGACTCAATCTGAGTCGGTACTGTAGGTTGCCTTTGAGTTGGTACTGTCCGATGAATTTGAGTGGGAACTGCATTCTGTGTTTCAGTCGATACTGTATGCTTCATTTGAGTTGATACTATAGGCTTTGTTTGAGTTGGTACTGTAGACTGCGTTTGAGTTCGAACTGCATTCTGTGTTTGAGTCGGTACTGTAAGCTTCATTTGTGTTGGTAATGTATTCTGTGGCATTTGCGTTGTTAATGTAAGCTGTGGCGCTTGTATTGGTATTGTATGCTGTGGAATTTGTGTTGGTAACTTATGCTGTGGCATTTGAGTTGGTAACGTATGCTGTGGCGTTTCAGTTGGTAATATAAGTGTAGGCTGCGTCGTTTGCATTGGTAATGTACGCCTCGACATTTGCATTGGTAATGTATCTGGCGTTTGCGTTGGTAATGTAAACTTTGGTACTGTATACGTTGAAGTTTGCATTGAAAATGTAGTCTGTGATGTTGGCGTTGGTTGTGTAGGCAGTGGCGTTTGCGTTGATAATTTATGATGCGGCGTTTGCGTTGATAATGTAGACTGTGGCGTTTGCGTTGGTAATTTATGCTGCGGCGTTTGCGTTGGTAATGTATGTTGCGGCGTTTGCATTGGTAATGTATGCTGTGACGTTTGCCTCTGTAATGTATGTTGCGGCGTTTGCATTGGTAATGTAGGCTGTGGCGTTTGCCTCTGTAATGTATGCTGTGGTGTTTGCGATGGTAAAGTATCTTGCGTTTGCGTTGGTAATGTATGCTGTGGCGTTGGTAATGTATGTTGTGGCGTCTGCATTGGTAATGTATGCTGTGAAGTTTGCCTCTGTAATGTATGTTGTGGCGTCTGCATTGGTAATGTATGCTGTGGCATTTGCGTTGGTAATGTATGCTGTGGTGTTTGCGTTGGTAATGTATGCTGTGGTGTTTGCATTGGTAATGTATGCTGTGACGTTTGCCTCTGTAATGTATGTTGTGGCGTTTGCATTGGTAATGTAGGCTGTGGCGTTTGCTTCTGTAATGTATGCTGTGGTGTTTGCGATGGTGAAGTATCTTGCGTTTGCGTTGGTAATGTATGCTGTGGCGTTGGTAATGTATGTTGTGGTGTCTGCATTGGTAATGTATGCTGTGACGTTTGCCTCTGTAATGTATGTTGTGGCGTCTGCATTGGTAATGTATGCTGTGGCATTTGCGTTGGTAATGTATGCTGTGGTGTTTGCGTTGGTAATGTATGTTGTGGTGTTTGCATTGGTAATGTATGCTGTGACGTTTGCCTCTGTAATGTATGTTGTGGCGTATGCATTGGTAATGTATGCTGTGGCATTTGCGTTGGTAATGTATGCTGTGGTGTTTGCGCTGGTAATGTATGCTGTGGTGTTTGCATTGGTAATGTGTGCTGCGGCGTCTGCATTGGTAATGTATGCTGCGGCGTCTGCATTGGTAATGTATGCTGCGGCGTTTGCGCTGGTAATGTATCTTGCATTTGCATTGGTAATGTAAGCTGTGGCATTTCTATTGGTATGGTACGCTGTAGCGTTTTGGTTGACAATGTATGCTGTGCCGTGTGCGTTGGTAATGTAGTTTGTGACGTCTGTATTGGTAATGTATGCTTTTGTGCTTGCGTTGGTAGTGTAGACAGTGGTGTTTGCGTTGGTAATGTATACTGTGGCGCTAGCGTTGGTAATGTAGTCTGTGTCGTTGGCGTTGGTAGCGTAGGCAGTGACATGTGCGTTGGTAATGAAGGCCGTGCTTGAGTTTGTAACGTAGGCTCCATAGCATGTAACGCTTTATTACTTAACTTCAGTCCAATTTCTACACATGTTTTGTCCTTACTTTCATTACCTTCTGGTGTGTTAGGCGTTTTAGTTGTTGTGTTAAACAATTCACTTCCATCTATGTGGCGTGTGTCTTCCTTTTCCGAGTAGCTGCTATTATACCTAACTCTCGGTTTCCCATCGCATCCTGTGCTATCAAATGTCTCATTTGTGAAAAGTAACCTCGAATATCCTTCTCTTGCTTCTTTTGTGCTGTTAACATTATAACCAGGTGTAATACTTTCTGTTAACTGATGACCAGTTAACTTCAAATGTCCTGTACTTTGAAGTCGCGTGTGTCCTGCATCTGACTTTCTGTTACGATCTAAAACACCGCTGTTCAGGCCGGGTGTTGAGTTAGAAGAAACACTTGTGCTTTCAAACGCTGCTACTGTGCTTTCATGTGCAGGTACTCTTTTATCTACACTACTAGTATCACATGCTTGTATCGTAGTATCGTTCGACCCTTTTTTATCCTTGTCAGAACATTCATGCGGTACACTAGTTTGAGACTTGGAATTGCCCATTTTTCTGACAGTGTTACTAAGAGGTGGTTACATTGTTTTTTAACGTTGTAACCGTGATGTGACATTCGAAATCTGAAAGAATAGATGACAACTAAAAGATGTAATCAGTGTAATATACAAGTATGTATACACTATCATCTGGGCCTTATAATATAAACCAGTCTATTTGTTCAACTCAAAAATCAACTCCAGATCAGCCAATGATAACCATGCTTTCACTGTTACACACAATTTGCTTGGATGATTTAGAGTTGAGCATGACTTGAGCATTGCGTTTTGTTTATAATCTTGTGGCCTTTTTATGGGTTAACAATGGTCCTATATAGTCCACCTATATGGGGAAAAAGAAAAAATTTGAGTCTGGGGTGAAAAGCATGACACTTAACACAGTGGTAGATATTAGGATGGATATAGGGCCATTCATTTTTGTTCAATATGACTACCAAATCGAAGATGACGCCAAAAGTATATGGAATTAAATAACAAATATATAAACAAGAGGGCCGAGATGGCCATGAATCGATCACCTGAGGATCTTTGCAATGATGAAAAAGGTGTCCCCTCGCAAATGCTGATTGAAGAGATTTTTAAGCCTTTCCTTATGAAGTCTAAGTAAAAACATGTAAGAACTCTATATACAAACTTTGGACCCCGGGATTTCAGCCATCTTTGATCCCAGGGACTTCAAATGAGTAAACTTGATAGTCAAGGTAAACTGTCACAGTGTCTCAACGATTCTATAGATTTATATAGTCGGTTTTCGTGGAGACACGTTTTACGTATTGACCGAGTTCATACGGGGTGGATTTCATCATTAAATTACATTCAATACCTTTTTACAAGTGCAAAACACAACAATCGAAATGTAAACCCACAACTCCATGCTAACAATTTAAAAGAAGATTTTTTAAGTTTTCACTATAAAAGTCTATGTAAAACATGCAAAATCTTTATATACAAACTTTAGAAAAATTAAACAAAAGAAAAAACGCATCCAAACAGGAAACAATAAGAAGAAAAAAAAAGAATTAAAAAAAAAGAAATTTACCTCTAGTGGGATTTGAACCCACGGCCCTGGCTTCCAAGTGTACAAGAAGTAATTCAAAGGTTTTTCCAGGCTGTTTCTGAGAAGACGATTTTTTGAAGATTATCCCTATATAAGTTATGTAAAACATGTGACCCCTGGGGCGGGGCCAAATGTGACCCCAGGATTACCATTTGAACAAGCTTGGTAGAGGACCATAAGCTTATAGTAAATGCAAAACATTAAACCTCTGGCTCTTGTAGTTTCAGAAGAATATATTTTTTTAAGTATTTCCCTATACAAGTCTGTGTAAAACTGTGACCCCCGGGGCGGGGCCAAATTTGACCCCATAAACAAACTTAGTAGAGGATCATATGCTGATGCTACATGTAATACAAGAGAGTTCTGTGCCTTGTGGTTTCAGAGAAGTAGATTTTTGAAGTTTTTTTCCTATATATATAAGTCTATGAAAAATGCAAAATCTCCATATACAAACTTAGGACCCCCTGGGCACGGCCATTTTTGGAGTTATTAACAACTTTTTTTATAAGTTGTATTTAGATATAAATTGTATTTATACATTTATTTAATACCCTGTATCTTTAGCGGATATCTTGGATTTGGAAGCCATACTGTAAAAAATGTTATATACCATGGTGCAAAGTTAGTTTTAACCCAAGACACATACTCATAGTGATAGTGTTACACCATAAATGTGTGTAATCAAATGTAGTAATACTCTCCAGTGGAGTGCGTGGTCCAGTGGTAGAGCGTCGGAATCAAGATCGAAAGATTGTGGGTTCGATCCTCGCCACGGCCATATTATTTATCCTTTAGCAAGATAATCAATCCACATTGCTTAGTACTGGTTTACCCAGGAAAACATCGAGAATAATATTATAAGTTGCAGAAACTGGTTTCTCAATCAACGTAAAATAAGTATGTTTAAACTAACAATCCCTAAAATTGAAGACACGCACGAGGCATGTGAACGCTCTGTTAACATAGGCTCACTATTTGCACAAAGCCTTATGCTAACATGTGTTTTCAGAGGAGATTTTTTAAAGTTTAAAAAACCTTCCTATACATGTTAATGTTAAACTGTGAAGCAATGGGCAAACTTTAACCACGAGTTCATCATTTGCAAAATCCTATTATACTTGGTACAGGATAACAAGCTTACGCTGGATGAACAATATTAGATCTCCAGGTATTGTATCTTCAGAGACGTTGTTTAAATAATCCATGCGTATAATTGTGACCCCTGGGGCGGGGCCAAATTTGACCCCTAGTCGAACAAGAACTGTAGCATTCAAGGACCACAGTCGATCAAAATATGCATGGAAACAAACAACAGTTACAAGGATAAATAAAAGGCAAGGTATGTGACACCACAAACATAAAAGAGTTGAAAATAGGGCTACCGCCTTGGAACGGTCAGTGGCCAACAAGGCCGCAGGGGTTTAACAAATAAGTTTTAAAAACAAAATAACCTTTTCCAAATATAAGTATATGTAAAACATGTGAAAACTCTATATACATGTACTAACTTTAAAACCGGGGCCCTTTTCGATCCCTGGGAGACAAAAACACATACTTGATGGTTTAGTACACATTGATCAACTCTAAACCCGAATTGTAAACATCTATGGTGCGGTTCTTGAGAAGATTTTTCAAGAATATGGTTAGTTTTTAGAAACAGCGGCCGTTTGGAAGTCCCGATTTACTTTGTTATATCTTCTGTTAGGCACTCCTGATTTAACAAGCTTTCCTATACACTTCCGGCAAAATTGATCTAGCTGATAAGGAGAAAGTGCTGCTAAGAAGATTGTTATGTTTTTTAGAAACAGCGGCCATTTTGAAAGTCACGATTAACCTTTTTATATCTTCTGTTAGATACCCTCATGTTAAACATGAGCAGTATTCATATACACTTTCATCTAGCAATTATAGGTATATGC